>JABSTR010003244.1:0-20118 GCA_013339765.2 Haemaphysalis longicornis | reverse complement strand
GGCGTTGACGACATGGCCCAAAACTGAGCACCTCGCACGCGAACGGCACTTTTCAGGCTTCATGAATTGAATGAATTGCCTCGTGGACAGAAATACAACCTTGTAAGGGGTTCGTCGAACGTCTGGGCGAGTACTAAAACGTCGTATTCGAGACATGTGTGCCACTTCATGCCGGCTAGAACGGTGTCCAGGACTCCGAAATGTTGCTGGTGCCATGCACAGCCCAAACGGCGTCACTATGAACTCGTGTAGGCCGTCCGGGGTTATGAATGCAGTCTTATCTCAGTCTCTGTTATCCATTTCTATTTGCCAGTAGCCTGTCTCCATCGATTAGAAGTACTTACCGTCGCAGAGGTGGTCGAGTGCGTTGTCGATTCAGGGCGGGGGTACATGACCCTTTTGGTGATTTTGTTCAGCGGCTGGAAGTCAACGAAGAACCCTAATGTGCCGTCTATTTTCTGGACGAGTACGACCGGCGCAGCACAGGGGCTTTCCGATGTCTGTGTAAAGTCGTCGCTGAGCATGCTTTCGACATGTGTCCGAATGGTTTCCCATTCGTGTGAAGACACGCGGTACGGTGATTGTCGGGTAGGTCGGGGTGCATCTTCGGCTATTGTTCGGTGCTTCGCTAGAGGTGTGTGATGTAATTTTGAGTTCGACGGAAAACACTCGCTGTATCGACGCAGCAAAGCCAATAATTTGCTCCGTTTCTCTTGTGGTAGCGCCGGGTTCACCTCGAAGGGATGCGGAAAGTTGAAGGTATCTTCGGGTGCGTGTTTAAAGTCGGCGACCGCTATCATGTCGCTTCTTGTGTTTTTAGAGAAACGCAACTGCAGCGCACTTTGCTTAAATGATGGTACTCCTCGGTGAAATTAATGAATGAAACGTTGGATTGGCGTTGCTGAAAGCGTGCAAAGCCTTTTGCGACAGAGACACCGTGGTCGAGAAGCAAACTTCACTTACTCTCTACAATAGCTTCGTCACCGTCACGAGCAGCATCCCCACAGTATAGACGGTGATCATTAGCGTGCGCGGGGTGTCAGGTTAATGTGATCATCGGCGATCCTAACAGCAGCACGGTATTTCGGTTCCGGTGTCATAGAGTGATCAGAGGAAAAAAGTTATCGACTTGGTCGGATAAATGTTTCAGCAGGCATGCTGAGATATTGAAGGGCAGCCTACTATTGTACCTGAAGAAGAAAGTGCATGACAACTGCATTTTACCGGTACTCACCTGCGGGGCAGAAACTCGCAGGCTCACTAAGAGAGTTGAACTTAAATTGAGGACGACTAAGCGAGCAATGGAACGGAAGATGATAGGTGTAACATTAAGGGACAAGAAGAGAGCGGAGTGGGTCAGGGAACAAAGGCGTTTTAACCCTTTCTGCCCATTGATTTTTTTATTTCAAGCGAAAATTGTTTTTCTGCTTGTTTCCTACAACTATGGGCCCCAGAAACACAGAAACGAAAAATTACGCAAATAGCGCAAGTATTTACCAATATACAGGCACAACAATTAATTAGGTCATTAGACAATTAAAACGTTTTTCTAAGAAAGAATTGTTTTCTTTCTGTCGTGAATCCTTGACACGCTGAACTTAGGAAAAAATATAAAGCTCGTAATCGAGGTATTTACAGATTTATAGACATTCTGGCAACCGGAATTTTCATTTCTTTACCCGGAATACAACCGTGCCCTGTGTCCAGTGAAGCTTCTTGCGTTCATTTCGTCGAGCCCCGGAAAAACGTATGAATGTGAATGTCTATCGCAAGACGCACCCTTGAACAACCCTCGCGCAGAAAACAAGCAGTTATCGTTTCGCTCTTAAGGCGCTAGAGGATATTATGTGTTGTATCGTCAAATGACGACACCAGCGCCGAAAGGGCGAAATATTAGTAGAAATTACGAAGAAATAGGCGTGGACATTCCATGTAATGCGAAGGCAAGATAACCGTTCGTCATTAAGGGGAGAGAGTGGATCCCTAGAGAAGGCAAGCGTGGCAGGGGGCGGGAGAAAGTTAGATGGGCAGATGAGATCAAGAAGTTTGGGGGATAAATTGTCCACATCAGAGGACAGGGTTAAAAGGAGATCCCTGGCAGAGGACTCTGCCCTGCAGTGTAAGTAGATAGGCTGGTGATGATGATGATGGTGGGTAGGGAGACGGCGAACGGTCGAAGCGCGCTGAACCTCGGTTGGTGTTGTACAGGTATTGATCGATCTCAGTAGGAGCTGGCCGGGTAGGGGTCGTGGTGCGTCGACGGAGAACCCTCGCAAACCGAGCCTCTTGTAAGGGCAGCGACGGTAGATGTGGTCGGCCTCTCCGCAGTGGTAGCACAGTGGATGATAATCGGTGGGTTCGCCGTACGTCCGTATTCCTCGGCACCTAGTTCTGCACTACGGGGTCGGGCGGGCGACAGTGGGCGGCGGTACGGCGGGGCCTCTGGACGACGAGATAAAGGTGGGCGGGGTCGACGAACACCTTTGGAGTAGGTCATAGCTTGTAGCGCTTGAGGTGCTTCAGGCGATGTAGGAGTCCCCAGAGCGTCTTGAACTTCTTCGCGGATCACATCGGTCAGGGAGCCGACTTGTGGTTGTGGCGTCGCTGCAAAAACTTTTCGAAGTTCCTCCCTCACCACTGCACGAATGGTCTCACGTAGTGAACCGGAGCTATAGCCCCGGCACCAATCGCCTCCGAATCCAGCGCACTGATTGCGTGGTCGTACTGCCTCGTTCGTATTTCAAGGGTCTTCTCAGACGCGAATTCGGCCACTTTCTGCGGGTGGGTTGCGGACAAGGCATGCGAACAGCTCTTTCTTATCCCCTCGCTTCAGAAACCTTAGTTTCTTTTCTTTGTTCATTCCTGGGTCTGCACGTTGCTTTAACTCCTTCAACGTCGCTTCAACTCTTCCTCCCTCCTTCAGGGTCCCCTTTCAGTGAATTGACTTTGGGAACCTCGCCTGCATACTAATATGTAATAACATTTTTGTAACTTCTATAAATATGTAACTTTTTTGTAATAAGCTTTCTTTTTCAAAAAAAGGAGCACTAGCACGCTTTCATTGGGATGCTGCGTGCGTGTTGCAGCAGCTGCTCGGCCCGTTCATTGCTGCTCGGCCCGTTCGTTGCGTACCAAGTCGTGAACGTTTTCGAAAGCTCGGTGTTGAATAACTCCCAGGTCGTCAGCGTACGTCGGCGGTTCTCGAACCAAATGCTTGCGTAGTCTTCAATATAGAAAAACGCTTGCATGAGTGTTTCCTCCGCATTCCATCGGTTAAACGTGCGGACCTACTCTATATGTTCTAGCCATTCCTCAGGATCTTCCGTAGGTGGCGCGTGAAATGATGGTGGCTCCCGGTGTTGCTGCAGAACTACAGGAGTACTCGCGGCGCCGGTCGTCGTGGGTGCGTTGGTAATGCACCCGTAGTGCGGTCTTCCAGCTTCAATTTATCTGGCACTAGTCCAAACTCCGGCTTTAGGCCTTTCTGTCGGCGGCTGGCACGAGTGGGGCTTGGTTGACGAATTGATGAGCAGACGCGTGTACCCCGCACCTCACCAAATGTCACGAATCCAAAGATGACGCAGTGGGCTTGAAGGAAAAACAAGATTATTGGATAAAACTTGTGCTCCCCTAACAACTAAAAAAATACACAAGTGGCGAAGCAGCAGTCAACAAAGTGACGTGCACAGGCGAGTGTCGGCGAATCGAATGCTACGATGTCGGCTCTACGCGCATTTATCTCTAAGCGTGAGTGTTTCCCGAACCATCGAAAAGAGAACACTGTAGATATAAAGAAGATAATTGGAGGCTAGTCGCGTTAGGGTGACGTATTCTACCTAGCAAATGAGATAATCCGTGCGACAGAAAAATAAAGAATGAAAAAGCACTTCAATGGTCAACATATAACAAAAGTCTGGCGCGGCCAGGGCGCAAAAACAAACCATAAACAAACAAACCTAACAAATGTTTAGTGCCAATATCGGGTTGGGGAGGATTTAGGCGGAGGAATTACCGGCAGTTATGCAATGCTAAGTCCGCCTCATCCAACAACACATACTTGTACTACTTGTACTACTACTATGAGCTTTCCCAATGTACAAATAATAGTCAGCGATGTCTAAGGTTTACTTTTGGAATGCGATCTGTGCATAAAATGGAACTTGAGACTGTTGGGTATCTGAAGTTGTAGTAGCTGCAGGGGCTAGTTTTTGGAAACTTCTCTCGGACTGCCTGTGCGCGTACTGGTGGCGAGAAAAAGATTTCGACTTATGTCCATCAAAAGAAATTAGAGGCAGCATAGAGTGCGAAGACATGGGATCAGTGTATGCAACCACACAACAAGCATACGTTTTGGCTGAATGCGCTCCTGTGAATAAGAGAACAGGGGACATAATAGATGAACACCTAATGCGTGTAAACAAGCTTTCATGCGGTAACGGCCAGGCACGGGGATAATTATTAAGATACAAGTCTATCGTTTTTTTACCTGTCTAGCTATAGTTGGAAAGGTGCAGCTACTCAACGTGTCTCCCAAAGCAAAAAGGTAGCAGATATAACTAAGGCCGCGGAGTGCAGTACATTCCAGAATCGAATTGCAAATGGCCTGCACTTCTCTCCGAAAGAAGGCGTCCAGTGCCTCAGTGGAAGCAGCTTCGTGCAGGGGCACCTTTGCCTGTCTATAACAGGCCGCAAGGCCCACCGCTGCACAGACCGAGTATCACCGTTCCTATCTTGCCGCGTAGCTGCCTTGCAGCGCCTGACACTTTGTTTAGAACGTGGGTTCTTAAAGTATTTTCTTGTTAATTTCCGTAGTTTGAAGTTAATTCTCAGTCACGTCAGGCGCAGTTTGACCTCATGGGGACTTGATAACCGTATCAACTGTGGTACATTCTCCGCAAACAAATTGAGCGTGGTGTATGGCGTATGCGACCTAAGCGCAAGCTGCGGCTCGTTTTCCCGATGAACAATGTAGACTACGACGATCGCCGAGTTAAGCTTCCAGATTTCCCTTGTTTGCAAGAAATTTATAGAGCAGAAACCCATTATGCATTCACTGCTTGCAGGTACGCTGTGCACACTCACCCTCCGTGCCTGCCTGCACGGCCGACGGAGCGGCTCGAACGGCAGCAACAACTCGAAGCGGCTCGAAGGTCGCGGAAGCAACAACTTGCCGCCACTTCTTACACAACGTGTGCTAAAGAAGTTCTAGATTGGTGAAAGGTGGTGAAAAATTGTTCTAGGTAGTGTCATCAGGTGTGCTTTTCAAAGCGATGCTCAAATATCTGTCGTGATTTACGCCGACCGGCCCCAGAGGCCGTCCGGCCGCGGAAATCGGTCCCGACTCCCGGCACCGCCGGCCCATTCACGCGCGGTGTGGCAAGTAGCCGAAGGGTGTCGATACCTTCGATCATCGATCGATCAAACGGGAATCACCGCGGATACAGAGTTACACATACGAGAAGGGGGGTGACAGTGCGGTGTAACGATAGCGGCGATGAAATATCTGCCGCAACGCTAAGCCTAAAGCTCCCAACATTCGATTACGTGCATCCCAAGCCGGCTGCGAGCTGTTGACCCTTTCGCCGCGCGCGCGCGTGTTGCGTTTGGGTTCCCCTAACTTTTTGCTGGCCCCCATCGCTCAGTTCATTTATACTAAAACTCCCAATTACCCCAATTCATTAACGATGTGTTTCGCCTTGTACAGGGCCTCGCCTTCTTTGAGCGGTCTTGAGTTTCGAAATTGAAGCTTGAGAAAGGCCGGCCCACTTTAAACAGAGAAAAGCCCACGTTGCCATAATAAATTCCCACGCCGAGGTCCTCATCAAAACTAAATATAGCCATGTCCAAACACGCTCGAAGGTGTTGAAAACTCTCGTTTATATTGTTCCTACATTGCGCACAAGTTGTCGCGAAAAGTAAACATATCAGCTGTGCAAAGTACACGCCACGGCAGTGATCGTAATCAAATTCGGGCATAACTATAAAAACATGGTAGGGGAAATAGGCACTGCTTAAGCCAGATCGCAGATCATAGCAGCACTTTTAATAATGTGCGGCGAAGCAATCCGATCATCGTTCTCGCGTATAGTCATTCATTTACCAGGCGATGCGAGCAGTACGCGCTGTGAGATCACAAGTGAGTGACGAGCTTCCGTCGCTGTTACAAGGGGTTTCCTTGCACACGCAGTCTCGTACAAGGCCCGTCACAAGTATTTCATAATGAATTTGCAGCGTACTTTTCTCGGCATAGTAGCATCGTCCTTGGCGTTAGCTCGCTGCGTACGAGCTGTGGGTCGCGACAGTAGCAACTACCTAAACGCGGCGTTGTCGCTGGGAACAAGCGAGTCACTGATTGCTTGACCGGATTATTCTGTCTGCAAACCACGTTTTTGGGTAATTTGTATGAAATCCACAATGATGGGGGAGATGGTGCGACAACAAAAAACACGCTTCCGCATACGCACAGGCAATGTGTTGTAGCAGACGACCACACGACCCGGCGTCCTACAAGTGACGTTACTCGTAGGTGGCACCACGTTATGTCCTCGAGTCCAATACCGCGGTAGAAATCGAAGCAATATCAAACAACTTTTAATAACTTCAGTAAAATCAATTTGGACAATAAATGATTTGTGTGCATGGCTGCATACCGACAAAATATGCAATGAGCAACAACTGAATCGTCTGGGAGAAACGTTGGGGAAAGAGATGAAGCTGCAACTATCCTTTGCAATAAAATGAGCCAGGCCAGCCGATCACGACAATCACGGAAAAGTTGGCTTTGAGACGGAGAAAAAGAGAGTTGCAGTTCATTCCCTTCGTGACCTGTGAATCCAGAACTCACAGGTACTCTCAAAATTCTTGAAGAGGAACCCTTGTGTGCCTTGTTGCTCAGAAGACGTCAAGGACTTTTCGTCACGACAAAGTTTTGGAAAGAATGGTACACTGCGGCGGTGCGTAAAATCCCAGACCTTGTTACTAATCCTACTTTCTGATACTTTTGAACCATACTTTCTCTCAGGCATAACTGTATCGTTGGGTTCTATCAGATGAATTTAACGCATAAAAGATGTGCAAGTACTCACACATTTTGTTCAGAGTAGGGTCGTAATAGGCGTTTACAGTCGTTGGGCCAATGTCCAATCTGCATTCAGAGGGCAAATAATAAGAAAGTTATTTTTTTGCAACCTAAGGAAGTCGCTTTACAGCAGGAATTCGCAACTCTCATTTGTAAAAAACTAAAAAAAAAACGCTCGCAGGGTGGAGAACGCTCAAATGCGTTCACCGAAAAAATATCTGGACCTCGGTATGTCTGCTTGGAGCTGACAATATAGACACTCGTATCCTGAGCTTTTATCACGGGTTATTTCATTTTTCCGCTCAAGAAAACACCTGTCCGCATGTACGTCCATACGTCACAAAATTATACTCGTGAAATTTGATACCACCCTTGGTAGCCGCCTCAAGCGGGGTACACTGGAAGCAGCAGCATCTGGAAGGGAATTCAGTTCAGAACGCTGCATTCATGGTAAAGACGAAAGTCTGTCGTGCCGTACTTATACTGAAAAAAAAAATTCACAGCATATCCACGGGGTGAATGATGATGAGTGGGCGAAGCCCCTGAGGGGAAATCATCGGTAAAACCCGGACTCTTCAGTGAAAGTTCGCCCACTACATCTGTGTCCGAACGTAACGTCTAGAAAGCCTCGCTTAAACCGCGCGTCGGCACCTTGGGGCTGAGCTCGCCTGATGCGTTTTGCAGACGCCTCACGAGCTCTCACTGCATCGGGGTCTGCCTGCCGATACGCGCGCTTTCTCGCCGCTTCCCGTTCTCTGACGTTTTGGAGATCCTCTTCGCGCCGCAGCCGTGCCGCTTCGTGTACGGCAGGGTCCTCGCGCCGTTGCCGTGACGCTTGGGCCTCTCGTTCTCGAACGCTGGGATCTTGGCGGCGTCGTCGCGCAGCCAGACGACACGCTTCGGCCTCCCGCTCTCGTACGGCAGGATCTTGGCGGCGGCGTCGCGCAGCTTCACGGAGCGCTTCTGCCTCGCGGGCTCGCACATCTGCAGCCTTATCCATCGGGCGACTCCGAGCGCGCGCCAACAGCGAACGGATTTTATTACAACGCTCCCCGCCATCTAGTAAACAATCCAAGAACTAAACTAGAGGTAGCCACGCCATCTAGTAAACAATCCAAGCGCATCTTTTCATCATATACAAGTACCGCCATCTAGTAAACAATCCAAGAACTAAACTAGAGGTAGCCACGCCATCTAGTAAACAATCCAAGAACTAAACTAGAGGTGGCTACATACATACGTCGAGGATGGACAGACCCACGCCCTAAGGAGCTTCGCCCCTAAAATTGTCGTCCAGTGTGTCCCTTGATTCAGCTGTTCTGTTACAAGGTAAAAAAATGCTTGAATAAGCTTTTTATATAGGCAAACCATTTTTAAGCAAGTAAGATCGGTAGAATGCTTCCTATTTTGCCGACATTATTCAGAAAAGAAAACATTTAGGCATACTGTCCCAAACAAATACGCAATTGATTCTATCAGAGGTATTCTAACTAAAAATCGCCGTGTTCCTGCTAACTTCGCTGGCAATGTCCAATTGGGTTGAAGAGAATAACATTTATTGAGATAAGGAAAGCCACATGAGCGTAGTTGGGGAAAGGGGAAAAGGGAAGGTGAGAATGTGGCAGCATTCAGTCGTGGTTAGGGGCTTGTTGGAGGCTATGCGTGATGCCTTAGGAGAGAAACGGTAGACCCTATCTCACCCTACCCTTTCTAGGCCACTCTTAACTTCGCAAAGGTGGACATCAGGAGACGAGTTAGGGACAGAGGATGGAGCAGGAATCACGGGAAGACGCGAAAGCTGCACAGTGCCAGTTAAGCGTCCGAGATTTGTCAAAACACCTTTCCGACAATGGGGACAGTGCGAAGAGGCAGAGGAGTCCGAGTGTTATATCCCAGTGTTGCGGTTGTAAGGGCAGCATCAGCGGTTGTCTTGATAACAAAGACTTCAGTTAGCGGGGTAGAGTCAGGTAGAGGAGGTCTCTCTCTCAGTGGCGTTCTTGATTGATTTGTTTGATTGTAGGGTTTAACACGCCGACGCAGCGCAGGCGATGAGTCGCGCCGCAGTGGAGGGCTCCGGATTAATTTTCACCACCTGGGGATCTTTACGTGCGCCAAAATCTCGTACACACGGACGTTTTTGCTTTCCGTCTCCATCCAGTGGAGTCCTTTCGGCGAGCAACATTACGCGAGAATTTCTAGCATGATCCAGTTGGAGGCGACAGACTTGTGCCACCCCTGCCTCTCCCCCGCCCACCTCTCACGCGCTTCCCCTCCCGTCTCGCTCCTTAGACGATACCACGGAGCAAGATAAGCAGGAGCGCCGACTTCGCTCTCTCCGGCGGGCCCTTAATGTCCATAAATCGCGGAGCACAATGTAGATGGCGCAGCAAATGGGCGGCCGGCTAAGCGGCCGGCGTTCCCCGTGCGCCGGCGGGCGCGTTGGCGGAACGCATTCCGTCGGCTCTGTCGTCTACTTCGGCGACGGTAGTTTGGGCACGGACTGCTTTGGGCCTGCTTTGGCGCCGCTTCGCGTTCCTTGCGCGCCTCCTTCGCACAGTTGATTAACGTGTTCGACAGCACCTTCTGGGTAACCCGGATCCGAAGGAATTGAGTGGCCGTACGGCAAAGATACGTTAAGGATTGGTTTGCATGGCGGGAAAACAAAATGTAGAGGCCACATACAAACATATGGCTGCTATACAAACACTACCTTTTGCGCAGTGCTTGCCGAAAATGTGGCTCCGTTTTGTAAATTTGTGAATACCAATTCGGCTGTGTTTTAACAGGTTTTACAAAAGGCGAAAGGAGCAACTGGTTCTGATCACTAGCGATTATAAAAGTTCCCTCAGCTTTCTCGCAGTTCTCCAACTTACGTCCAAAACAGAGTGTGCCTAGAACACGGGCCGGCACTTACACGCTCATCAGAAAAGAACAGAAATGCGATAACATCACCCGCGACTGCCCGCGACGTAGCAATCTGCTCAAGATCAAGTCCCTGACAGTGCGGTCTTTTCACAAGCCTTCATTTCGCGATATTTGAATTCGTCCGGACCCTATATCTCTGTGGTGATGACTCGCCGAAAGAAAAGGTTTAACGAGCCGGTTGTTTTGCTGGTCAGCCGCTTAAACAAAAAAAAAAAAAAAAAAACGCCGGTAACCCTGGTAGGCCAAAAAATTGCAGCCATACAAATCGCAGCATTTTATTTGGAGTCCGCGGTGTTATCGACGAGATAACACGACCGTAGAGCGACAGTGAACATCGGGCGGTAAGTTGCGGCATGAGTTACAATGAAGATTGCGTTTGATATTCTTTGGTTCCTTATCAAGCTGACAGTGTTTTTGTATACTTGATACAACAGGGCAGCCGTCCAATTCAGTCATTGGCACAGAAATGTGCATCATTGTCGTTTGCCGATGGAGACTCCGGGCGACCCTTGTAAGCGTTGTTCGTGCGCAGAAGCAGCATAAATAATTAAGCACGCGGCCGGAGAGCGGGATAACAACAGAGGGTAACCTTTGCGCTGCATCGATTCGTCGTAAGCAGAATCACGCTAGACTGTATGTTGTGGCGTTTCCATATTACTCTTGCTCATTCTTTGGTGCTTCTGAAGTCGTCGTCGTTCAGTTGCGTCTTACATCTGCTGGGTTAGTACAATATTTTTAGTGGGTCTTCATAATGTCAGAATAAACGTTCCCTGATAGGGAATAAGCGATCGCCATGTATGCGGCGGCGTGCGATTATCTGCGCCGTTTATTGCGGCCGCGCACGGGTGTTTAAATTCCGCGCGTGCACGCGTGCCTCCTGCGTGCGGGCAGGCATAAGACATACGTCGCTGCGAAAGAAAAGATGCCTCTGGGGAGAGCGAAGAAGGGAAGAGCCATGTACAGAGGCACAGCGACGAGAGGGCGAACGAAGGAGTAAGAGAGCAAAGGGAAAGCTGGGCGGCCGGCGGCGCGTGGACATTATCGGCCCGAGCAAAGGATTTTTTTCTGGGCCACAGTCGGCGCTCCTCTTTATATCTTGCTCCGTGGACGATACACATTGTGGAAGTACGCTAAAGTTAACTGACTCTTGAAATCTAAGGTTCGACGAACTCTCGTCTGGTCGGGTAAAAGGTTCATAGATAAAAACTTGCGGTCACCGACCAAAGGCTTATTAAAAGCGTAAAAAAGAGACGTTTCGGCTTCCGTACGTCTCTTTTTTACGCTTTTAATAAGCATTTGGTTGGTGACGGCATGTTTTTAACTATTAACTGACTCTTCCCGCAGTCCACTGCTCCCGCACCATTTAAGGGAACTTTCGTTACTGTTGGAATTCTTGGAACTGCGTAAAGAAGTCCAAGCTCGCCGTGAGCGTGTTCTGTATGTTGAATGAAAATATTGTTTTAAACACGTATTTAAAATTGCTATTGCAAAAATCAAGCGCCCACGTATTTTTGTTATCAAACGAACACTGAGAATACTAGTTATCTATGGGGTTTTTGCTTCAAACAGTGTTAAATCGTCATGAAGTGAGTTTTCAGATACATTGGGGTTTAGGAAAGTTTTGCCTATATACTTGTCATTCAAGAATTATGCTAAATTCTGCCCGTGTGGCTCAATTGAGAGAGAGACAGCCAGAGAGAGAGAAGAAACATTTAATACAGCACTAAAATTTTGGCGTTTAAGAACCCGAAGACAGGCTATTGTTTTTTAAATTGCCTGCGGGTCGGCTTACCTCGCTGCGAATGTCGTCGACAACTGCTGATTTCCTGCCGCCCCTGCCACGTAAATGCCTCTTTTCCTTCCGTCGCGCAGCTGTTAAACTCTTAAGAAGGGAAAAGTTTGGGCGTGTTGGTTCATCGTCATACGGAAAACAAGCGCTAAATAAAAACACGGGACGAGGAGTAGACGGGACAAGCGCTGACTCTTACCCTCCTGACTCACTTCTCCCACAATAAACACGGTGGAGTTTAGCTCAAGCCAATGCGATTTTGACGCAGGCCAATGCTCCCGTGCCTTCATTTGGAACTTTTTCTTTCGGTTGCACTTGTAACTGTGCCACTTGTCTTTGGTTCGGGCATGAGCTGTTATTGTATTTTTGGGCCAAAATCTTGTTTTACAGGGTTAATTCTTATTTTGCTATCAGAAATACCCCGCCCGTAATATTTAATATTAAAAAACTGCCTGGTAGCAGTATATACTGATGTTCCGCCTCTAGTATGCCTAATGCTTTTTGCCTCGACAATGCTGAGACGTATCAAGTAAGGTACCAGATTTAGTGGTTTAAAACATCATACCTATCTAATATTCTCCTTTCAGAATTACTTTATCTTTGGCCGGGTGGCGGCATGGAGGGACATGTAGACAGAGATAGAGGGACCGCCGAAATTTTCAGGTCTAAGTCGGCCGAGAAAGCTATCGTCTTTAAAATACACTTAGCTGTAATTCGTGTGGTAGCAATAAAAACTGCTAAAAACGATATTTTAATCACAAAATACTAAAAGGGCTCACGCCGAGCATCCAGGTCGTGGCTTGGGCGCCAAGCCCTGCAGTAACAAAACGTCTCAACAGATGACACTCCAGCGGTGCAAACACGGTAATATTAAATTGAATTCAGCAAACCTCCACTGTGTTTATCACGGAGGACCGGCACAGAATTGCAACAGCGTGACAGGTTGGCAGAGGAAAAAGAACAGGCAGTTACGAGGCAGGGACGGCAGAACACTACCGTCTTTCGACGGCATCTCCAGCGGAGCCAGCATATGCGCGGGAATTTTTCCTTCATTATCTGCTGCTGTTCGGCGACGATCTCCTGCTCTTTCTGGCGCTTGTCAAGATTCAGATTTTAGAGTGCCTTTATAACCACCTGCGCGTATACGGCTATCTACACACGCTATTGACCTGTTAGGTAACCGGTATGTCGGTACCAGAATGAATATAGAAGCGACATCCGCGCAGCGAAATTGGCCATTTAACTGAAGCAGCAGCTGGATGTGAACGGTCTTCTCACAGTCGCCACTTCCATATTTCAAGTTGGAAGTGACAACCTCTTCTGTAAATTTAAGTAAATATCCAGAAGCGAGCGTGGAGTTCTATCGCTGTCAGCCTCTGAAATTTTGTACAGTATATACGGTCGTGACATATGTGCTCTATTTGTTGTGACCGTGTATTTACACACCCTATCATAACAAGATGCCATATGTCCTAAACTTCAAACGAATTCCACTGTTGTTGAAAGCTGAATGCGCTGTTGTGAATGTCTCGGTGCCTATCCTTTGGCGTATGTTCAGGCGTTTTCTAACCTAGGCTAAAGGCACACAGAGCACAAAAAATGATCTGGGGAAGTGTCGCGACTGCCAAAAACAGCAAAGTAGGGTTCTCAACCCAGAAAGACAGCAATGAGTCTGCTATTGCCACCGGGCTGCTGATATACACAGAAAATTGATTTATCTCTTCCTTTAATTTAAGACATAACAAAATACCTAACTGTGGTAAGCAAGAAATATCACAGCATCGCTTCTGTATTCAAGCGACAACCGCGAAATTAAGACACTGAAACAGTCGCAACCTCAGGAGCCGTCGCCGCAGGAGCGGAAATAAAACAATTCTTCCCTGGTCATGAAATCTAGCACGGCAGGTGGTAACAACGCCCAATTCTACTGCTCTCCTCGTCCGCTAGTCGTATTAGTAAACGAGAAATCCGTGGCTGGAGGCACGAAAGACACAGTAACTGCACGAAACGTCGTTTCATGATGGAAAGGTAACGACGCAAAACAGAGATTTTTTAAATGGGCCGCGGAGTGGTCACATAAAGAGGGATTCACACAATGAAAGAAACCCGCTTTCTGGCCCATGGAACCAGCTCATCTGATCAGTTTTTAGGATGGAAAGTTGGGCTAGTTGGTTTATGGATGACGGATACATTCTACTAGCGGAAAGGACAGAACATAGGATGACTCTTTCATTCTGTGTTAAGTTCTTTGCAAGCGGTTGACGCCTGTTTTAAAGCGAAGCTTTACTAATCCCATCCGGCAGAGTCGCCATGAAGGAGGAATTGATCTCCATTGGACCGCAGCTGCGTTGTGATTGCGTATGTACCAGCAGCTCCAGCGACATCGCAGAATCGAGTGTCGCTCCTCGCGCGGCAGCCGAGCGACATGGCGAGACACGCTGCGCGGCCGCGCGATGGCACGTGGGCACGGGGTCTCGCTCAATTGCGAAAAAAAAATTGGCCGCGTATCTGCTCCTTTCGTTGCAACTGTCGCCAAAAGACGATAGTCTTTGTAGACATTTTGCCAATGAAATGCCCCCCCCCCTTCGCTTTCCCGCTCACCTCTCATGCTGTTCCTGTTCCGTCGCGCTCATCCCAAGGTAAACACGCTAAAGGTTTGCTCAAGGCGATTTGAATTTACTGCGTTCCACTGCTACAGGCGGGGTTCCGCGCTGCAGTACGGTAGAGACGCGCGTGATTCGAGCCGGCTGACATCAAGGTTTATAGATTCGCGTTGCCGTGCTCCACGTGAGTTCCAATCAGAACGTGAAACCTAGCTAGTGGAACCTTTCTTTGCTGTTGCCGCGTGATTTGTCATATGCCGCCAGGAGGTGGCGCAGGCAACAGCAGGCGGCACGCGTTGTTCTGCAGTAGATGTAGAATATCATTTGCTATCGAAAAACCAAGCATCCAGGAATTATTTAATAGAGGAGCACTGTACATATCCCTTGTGCACTAATTTCCTGTGTTATATTTGCGTAATGTCTTGTTCTTGTTGAACAAATTTACAAGTGTGAACATATAAACCGGGCTTAGACGTTTACATTTGGCTGCGAGTATATAAGACTACTGCGCAGTAAGCATGTTGCTTTGGCCGGGGGGCTGAATCGAGTTACAGGCAGGCAGACGGACAGACAGACATACAGAGAGACCAAAATTTCTGGGTTTAAGTAGCCCAAGAAAGACTATCGTCTTTAAAAAGAATCTGCTCTGCCTTGCGACGAACGGTCGTTCTTCCTGAGGCTTCTTTCTATCGCCACGACATAGCGCCCTAACAATGGTGACCCTCCGGAACACGCCCCCGAGGCTAATGTAGGTCATGTCCCTCGACAACCAGGACTCAACCCGTTCACGAGAACACGGCGAAGCAGTCTCATCCTTGACCGTTCGGCTGCCGCAATTTTGGGAGCGCAACCTGACGACTTGTGTTTCTGCAAGAAGAGGCGCAATTTTAGCTGGCTAGGATCACGTCTCAAGAAACAAAATTTCTTCACGTCGTCGGAGCTCACTGAGTTCATCTCAGTGTTTCTGGAAATGAGCAACGTGACTACTTTGAACATCGAGGTGGAAGTTCTTATTTCCTCGTATTTTGTGGACAGCAGTGCTTGACGCCATGCTTCCGCCCGTAGAAGACGACGACATAACGCCGACGTCCAAGGACACCTTCAGCGTGCTGGGGAGGCCCACCAGCTCACTCGAGTTCGCACAACGCACCAGCAGTTGATGGATGCCGGACGCTACAACCTCCAACGCCGAGACGAGGAGTACCGCCCAGGGGATCGTGTCTGGGTTTGGACTCCCATCCGACGACGTGGACTCAGTAAGAAGCTTCTGCGACGCTATTTCGGACCCTGCCGTTCTACAACGCTTTCGCCAACTGACCGACAAGGTCCCCGATGGTGATTCGGGAACATCGCGACGACGCACCCGGCCGGAAGTCGTCTACGTGGTTCGCATGAAACTCACTACGCAAGACAACATACATTTTTTATGTTTATTCGTACTGTATTTTATTTTAGCGTTGAGTCGATGCACTCTTAGAGGGGGAGGGGGGTAATGCGCGAACCATGTATTGGGTTTGTCTTTATGTTTTGTTTTTTCCTGCTGCGCCGGGCTGTGTTATCAATGTTATGCGTCAGCCAAGTGAAGCGCGTGTTCCATTCTTTATTTTGTAGCGTGAGCTACACTGGCCGAGGTTGAGCAGTTTCGCGTGGCTCCTGGAGAGCCGTGTTGCGCATGCGCGAGGACAGTGACATCACATGGCACACAGAACGTTCCTCGCTTCCCGGCGTCTCTCACACAGCCCACACGCGCCAGCGTCTTTGGCGACCTCCGTTTCGCACGTGGCGGCCCGGTCCACTTGATGATCATGCGAGGGGGTTGCCGGGTGTGGAACCTATGGCTCGTGCGTCGCAGCAACAACCGCGTGCGTTCCCTGTGGAACCAGCTTAGCTCTGGGCGATTGGTGACGCTGCGCCGGGAGCCGCTTGATAAATTTACATGCGTCACATAATGCGTACCGTACCGTGTGAGTCATTGAAAGCAGCAGTAAGCATAATATCAAGCTAATCCTGGACAACCAGGATAAACTAAGAATAGCCAGCTCAACGTTACCTCACGCTACGTATATCACTGGCATAGCCGGGCTAAGCCACTGCTAATTTTTTTATGCCTGCCGAAGAGTTATCTCTCCTTTGAAAGGGAGAGTGCTTCGAACTAACGTCACCAGCCTAGAATAATCTTGTTTCATCTACAGTGTTCCGGTGTAATTCGATGGTCGAGAAAACACTCGCGGAAAGATGAAAATACCCGCAGAGCCGACGCCGCGGTATTCGATTCGCCGACAATCGCCTGCGTATGTCACTTTGTTCATTGCTGCTTTGGCCGCCTGCGTATTCTTTGAGTCGTTAGCGGAGCACAAGTTCGCTCCAATACACTGTTTTTCCTTCAAGACAGCTGCGTCGTCTTTGACTACGTGACAATATGGGCTCCAGTATAGAAGGATCGCCTCCCCTGGGCCGCCCCGTGGGCATTTAGAAATATGAATAAAATTATTTCCTTCTCCTCTCCCTCCGCTGGGCAATCGCTGAAAGCCGGGCGTGGCGAAGCAAATCCGTGATCGCATGCGCCCGTTTTTAGAAGTAAAAATCGGAAGCTTTTTTTTCTTAATAGTGTATTTGCTGTTCCCCAGAATGAAGAAGGATGGTCAATCACTGCATATGCGAACGCTTTTAGCTCGTTGGTTCGGCTCTGTCAGACTACGTTCTTTTGCACACGTTTCCGGCATCAACGCATGAACGATAAAGGGCAAAAGTCCTTTCGCAACTCATTCTTCATGGCGGTCGTGGTCACAAACTGACCACACAGCTGTGTGATAAGCCCGATTCTTGTCCCGCTCGCCAAGCCGTAGAGTTCTTAGAATGGCATTCTTTCTTGGAAGCAGACCGGAAGTCACGATGTGGGATGCGGAGTGTTAGCAAATCGAAGCGGCGTTTGTTTAGATGCCAGTGTGCGGAGTGGAATAAAGAATAACAACTTTAGATCGTAATGTTCGCAATTTAGAACACAAATTGATAACTTTCAAGCAATAAGAATGTATAGAATGCGAGAAAGAAAAACAATTCATCTGCCCTTCCATTGTTTCACTGTGTATTTTATTTTATCGGTGCATCGATGCGCGAAACAAACAAAATATTTTCTTTTTGTGATTCACGATTGATCATACTTCCTAGTTCAATATCTTTATGTAACTGGTCGGGAGTAGGATATTGATCTGGGGATCTTCGTTGCTACAACCCGTGTATAGACAGATATTTTACAGCATAGTTGAAGTTTACAAGCACCGAGAAATCGCACCAGAAGATAGCCTTTTTTTTGCCTAACTGTCCGATAACTGCTCGGTTCTGCCTAGGGAAGAGAGAGTAAACTTTTATTTCAGAAAACTGGGGGGGAGGGTAAAGGAGAATGTTAAAGAAAACGGGCAAGGGCGGCCATCCTATTCCGGTAGGCCACGTGTTACGGATTCCGACCTACCCTGTCGACGAGTACAGCATAGCTCTTGATGAGCTGGCCGCCGCTCAGCACGCACTCCCAGTATCGTAGGTTGGAAGGGTGGAGGTGAGTAGGGCACGGTCATACCGAGTAATCAGAGCTAAATAAATAGCGTCGTCGTGTTTCAGCCGTTCGCGGGTACTGTCCTGCGAACGAGCCTTCTCTCTATATATCTCTCATTCTCATCTCATCTCTCTATATTCTCATCTCTTTTCCATCTTTCGTTTGGGCGCTTCGGTGGCCTCTCAGGCGATATGAAGAAGTTGTTGCGCAATGACAGTATGTTCACACACCGCTTAAACTGTATGCAGCTGTTTTGAGATGATGAATAGCTTCCATTATTCCCACTCACCGAAGCTGGATTCCCCACCTTGTGGGACCACGTGATTCCGTCCGTTCGGTTCACGCGAGCAGTTATCGAGCAGATCACCGCAGAGCATTCGACAGAGTGGATGAAACAATGAGCAACCCTGTTGCTTCGATTTCCTCTCACCGTACTACGGCGAATTCCTTCGTCTTTCCAATAAAAGTCAGTCACTCCCTTCACTGGAAATAAATTGCGCTTGAGAGAGGAGACACTGGTCACGTGTAAGCAACATAAGGGCTGTCCTATGCCAACGCGGCCGTTAGAGCTATGCGTTAGCCACAAAACACAAGTAAGTGTTCGACGTAACAGGTCTACCAAATGTGTTAGGCAGACTCGAGTGTGCTGCCCAGAGGCCTTTCTGTCTGTGCCTGGAGTGGTGCCATAGGTTGCGGCAATCCCGCGGAGATTTTTAAATGAGAAGTAACGATTACGAAAGTGGGGTGATCTGGCGCCCATTTTTACCGATATACACGGAACATAGGCTACTGAAAGCTAGGAGAGACAAATCAAAACCACAAAGCCCGATTTAAACCTGCAAAAACTACAACAAAGACAATACCAGGGAGACATCAAAATAGAGGATTAAGAATAATAAATTATTGTGGAAGATTAACAAGAATAAAGAAAGATACCATTTTTGAACGCAAGATATGAAAAACAAAACAAGAAAAAGTGAAGAACAAACGAACAAGATTGAACAAAAAAAGCAATAACATTTACGAAATTACGGGAGATCTCTTTGCTAAATATTTAGGAATGTCTGAGCATCACATCCCTGTTACTCGCGAACTAGGCACTCGGCCAGATGCGGACACTTTGCTCCGGCTTGAGAAGTTCGCAACATGTCGCTTGCAACACGTCATTCTACACTGTGGCCACCATGTTTTCTGTTCCAACCATCCCAGTGGTTACGTTCGCTCGCTTTAGCAGGGGCTTTGGCTGCTCCGCATTCCTTCAATTCGACGTCACGGTAGAAAAGAGGTTCGCTTCCATATGAACGCAACCAACTGGCCTGAATTAGCTTCTTCAGTGGATGTGTTGCTCTGGTTCTCGGTTTTTCTGTTGCTCTGTGTCGTGGGTCAACGGAGCAATATTTTCTCCACTGGTTGATATACTGCTGCGAAAAAATGGCTGCGGATGCCTAAAGCTTTGTGAGAATGTCAAGGTGAAAGACTCGTCGGACGTTCTGTTTATCTCTTCTTGAACCTCTCTTTTGAACTTTACAGCAGCTGTCGCCACTACTTCGACAGCCCACAACACCCTTCGGAGCTCATTCCGCTCCCTCGACATTACCAGAAGCCTCCTGTGGATCTGTTGTCGAACTTTGTATTGAAATTTGTAGCTGGGCCAGTCACCGCCTGAGTCACCACTTGGCCAGTCACTCTTTGCGCCGGCACCACCCTCCAAAGGTCCGTTCTACTCGCTGGCCATCGTGAGGAGCAACCTAAGCTCGCTGCGCTTTTTAGCCATCGCCATGTGGCTTCCCCCATCTCAATGACCATTATTGATTTTAATTAATGAGGGTAGGCCCCTGGTATTACCTGCTGGCTGCGTGCAACTAGATGTGTTGCTGTTTCCCTTCTCAGGAAGAAAGGCAAGAGCGTCGAACACACGTTAGTTAGTTTTAAAAGGAACGAACTTTTCGAATAGCGTCGTCAGCATAAAAGCGTGAGCGAAACTTTTCGGCTTACGTTAGATTTACGAAGCTGGGCAGACACCTTGCGTATACTGGTGGCAGGTTCCCGGCGTGCGTTTGAGCTTGTGTTCCGCCGTTTGTCGGTGAAGTGACTCTAGATACAGTGCCATGTGGTCAAAATTAATCCGGAGCCCTCCACTGCGGCGCGCCTCATCACCTGCGTTGCGTCGCGC
>JABSTR010003243.1:0-33272 GCA_013339765.2 Haemaphysalis longicornis | reverse complement strand
AAGTAGAGCAGATCCCACAAACCACGCAGACACCTGAGTGTATAGTATAAATCACGTGCAAGTCGGCCAAACTTTTGGGCCATTTATACAAAAAAGAAACAAAAGTCAAAACAATCGAAGCGAGTGTGGGCGATCAGAATCTTATGGAATGAATCCCCACCAAAAGACAACACAACAAGAGAGAAGTTATAAGAAACTTCAATAAAACAATAAACAATGTATAATAGCTGTCGTCAGGCTTTTACGTTCACATTACGTACGTAAATATTTGCAAAGAATAATTTTGCTCTGATATTCTACCCGTATACGCGCAATAATGCTGAGCAGGCAGCATTGTGTAATTTTGTAATTTCATTCTTAGAAATTGTTTCGGAAAAGCATCCTCTAACTCTACGTACCTAAAATACAATTGTGGAACATTTAACAGAAAAAATTTGTTAACTGATTTTATTGGCAAAGCAGATTCTCTACTCATCATTGTAGTCTGCCACCTCTGGAGTTGCAAGCCTTGTTACTAGCAGGGCTCCAATCTTGACGTTAAAAACCCAGCCTCTTTCTATCTTCGTTGTAATGTTTTGTTCTACGTGGATAGCAATTTTTGCATTTAAACTTTATAACAGCTTTGGGTTTACTTGGAGGTAAACTATAGGTATGAAAAAAATCAATATTACGCTAGCCGTTTCTGTTTAGTGCGCGACGCCAAAATTTACCCGGCTTTTTTTCAAAGAAACAAAAGGTATTTTCACTCCAGTTAAGGTTAAGAGCCCTGTCACTCTCTCTCTCTCTCTCTCTCTCTCTCTCTCTCTCTCTCTCTCTCTCTCTCTCTCTCCATTTTATTGTTCCCCCGTACCTCGATACGATATCTTTGGATCTAAACGTCATAGCAGCTAAGGGTTTACGTGCAGGTACACCATAGGTTCGAAAAAAATATGTAATTGTATAGTTTTTTTCAGTTAAGAGTGCTATGCCATAATTTATCCCGCTTTAAAAAAATAAAATTATGTTATTTTGATTAAAAAGTTAGGGAAATGAGAACGAGCGTTTTAAATAAAAGCCTAAGCCTTCCTATTGTCGCATGTGTTTGGTCTATCCAGCTTTGAATCTCATCAGTAAAAATAAACATGTTACTGCCGAACTATTTCTTACCATCATACCCGAGATCCTTGATGTGTTTCCATTCTTATATTAGTTAAGAAGATGAAAAAGCTGGCACCTTTTGCAACATAGTCCGTGTTAGGTCGCAAAGCAATATATATTGCCAGTTTCAAAGTGGCAAAGTTGTATTTGATACAATCAAGAGAAACGCAACGAAACCTTTGTAGATATAATAAAAAGTTTACAATTATCGTAGCAATATCTAGGAAAAAATGAAGGAAGCTCACACTAACCCGAAAACATTTGATGTAACAAAGCAGTACTCAACCTTCAACGACGGTTTGAGTCTATGAAATTACCCGATTTATATCTTCACTGACGCAACGACATTCATACCAACATTGTTGCTAACATTGTGATCTTCCTTCATTTCTTAGACATGCGAAATAATGGACATCACCCTGGTGCAAAGTACGCTACGATGTGTGTTTTTCATTAATACCAAGTCCCGCACAAATATGTAGAACGCTTGAATCTGTCATTTTGAGCACGTTTTGGTACAATTACGTCAAAAATGGTGTAGTTGTTTTGTGATAATCTTAGACAACCTCCATAAGTGGAAATTGTTGACTTGATAACATTCCGGATGGGAACGTGAAATAGTTGACCTGCCTTGCGGTCGCTGCAATCTTGGGTAAACCCTCAATGTGGGCCGGCGTCGCTTTACAAATGTGAGCCGGTGACGCTGAACAGTCGCTTCAAGGAATGCACACACGATCAAACGGCATTTTCTCGGTATTTTTTAAACGCGGGAGGTAGCTGCGATTTGCGCGCTCACGTGTGCTGGGCATTGTTCTGGTATTTTTAACGGCGGACCAAAACCTCCAACTAGTTGTGATTACCATCGCTGTTAATAACCGATTGGCTTCGGTTATTTACCATGTATATAATATACAGCGCTGCAGGTCTACCTACACTGAGAAATTTGTTGGTTTAGTCTTCAGGCGGAAGGATATATGTTAAAATGCATTTCTTCAAGACGGCATGGTTAGCTTTGAAATTGGTTTGGTACTAAAATTTCGCAAATGGTTGCGCTCGTACGCATGTTGTATTTGCAGTCACCAGCATCCCATCGCATTTTGAAAGTGTTCTTGGTGAAGAAACCTGGAAGAGCTGCGAAAGTGACCCAAAACGTAAACGGACTGGCCTTGGGGATGTTTGTGTTCTTTTCAGATTTTCGGTCCCCTATTATATAAAATTCAGTTGGAATGCTTCTTTTTATGTTAGTGTAAAATGATTTTCTGGCCGTTCTCATCTCCGGCCTAAGTCCCACCTGTCCCCATGTCAATTTGTCCATCGAGACCTCATATTCATAACCATTCGCATTGGGACTGATCGCCCGCGCATACGTTTGCGTGCCTTCCGGCTCTTCAGTCAGTCAGCCCGAAGGCATAGCTGTTGGTGCGTTTGAGGACTCAGGTTTGAGCACGCCGAAAATAAACTCCATCTAGATCCAAAACGTAGGTTTTCAATTTCTCAAATGGTACCTTGTCGTCTAGATATCCTTGGTGAGTGGATTCCTGGTGCAGAAGACAGAGCCCAAAAGTGGTTTACGTCCTCGGTTTCAAAGTATGGACCTCGCAATCAGTGGTTTGGCAGTTCTTTTACTTTATCGTACGCAGCGAATGCCTACCGAATTGTAGCATTAGATGTATGTGATCAAACCCATTGAAGCTTCACTCGCAGTTGTTTGTTTAACGTGATGGCCAAATTGTTTGGTCCTTCACATGAACATTTTGGCTTCGAGCTGCTTCATTTTTAATCACCCTAAAATTTACCTTGAAAACTAAGGACATCTAAGCACCTCAAACGCCACACACTTCACTTATGACAAAATATGCTTCAGCAGTTGTGCATATTTGACCGGGTTGGACATGCAAGTTATCCCTGCCGTAAAAGTACTGCTCCGGTTTTTCCTCTACTTCTCGCCACAGGCCTTAAATTATCCTGTAAGCCTAGGTGCGTTAGCAAATTTTTTCCTTAAACACAGATTCCAGCCTCTGCGGCTTTCTCTGATGGTGCCATGCTGTGCACATTAGAGTCCACCATTCAGTGATATCACTTGACCAAAACAAAGGACAGAATGAACACTGCGATCTCTGCACGTGGCTTGTGGCAGAACAAACGTTCTTTATGTAGTTCCTTTCTTTGTGGCACATAAACTAATGAGGAAATATTGACGAAACAGTAGCTCCCGGAGGCCAGGTGACTTCTCCACGTAATGAACCTGTTGATTGAAAACCTACACGTCGTAGAATAGTGCGTGCCTCTTCAGAAATTAACATAATAGCGCACCAGTGGACTAGGTAACACAAACCATGCAGGAAATTGAGTGTATAAAGAGTGGGCCAAGCACCAGTGGGCTGGCTTTGTTTGGGCATTGTGATGACTGGCGTCCCACGAGTGGGGAAAAACCCCGACGACGGCGCAGAGCAGGTGCCTCGAGAAGAAGAAGAAGATGGTGACCGGGCCAATTTCCCTTAGAGGGTGTGTGCCAGGAGGGGAGTAGCATCATCATGGAGGGCTGGCCTGGGAAGCGGAGCGAGCGGCGGAGGTTCCGGAGGGCAGCTGGACCAAAACGACCGGCAGGCGGGGCGAGGCTTTCGTGGCTTTCAAGGTTCGAGGTTCGTGGTCGCTCCAACGGGGTGATGTCCACGGGCCTGTGACACGGAAGACCGACGTCGCCGTTCGGGAAGCTGTCAGATCGCCGCGACGTCCCTGGGAGCCGCAGTTCCGAGGCAAGGCCTAGCGAGCGGAGCCAGCGGCGCGTGACTCAGCGGAACCGCGACTGGTCCACCGTCTTCCGAAACTCTGCGGCGAGGGCGTCAACACCGTGGCGACTGAGCGCCACCACTGTGGGACAGAGCCGTGAGCGTGGCATTGTTTTTTTTTCCGCTTCTCTCCCGAACTCTAGTGGGTCGGACCTGTTTGTATTTTTTTATTTCGCATGTGTGCGCGTTTCGTCCCCAATATACTCAGTGTTTAGTTATCTGTGCAAGACCATGGCGTCAATTTTCTTGTGATCTTCCTCCGCGAGTCACACACCCGTCTGCTTAACCCCAACGTAATCACAGGCATATAGAAAAAAACCGTCAAAATACGCTAATATGGCATGGGGCAGAACAATATGGCGGAAGAAATATCCACACCTTGAAAAACAAAAGCGCACACATGTGTAAATCTGAAATATCAAAAAACAAGTTGTACGAAGTGTCACCAACTCTTCCTATACATTAGGTACGAACAATTAGGAAGCCGTAAGTTTGTTTTTCCAAAATTCTACGCGTGCAGGTGCAATAACGTTGCAAATAAATTGTGTTTTATTTTTACTACATTATGAGAAACCTGTTGGGTAAATATTACCTGAAATGATTTTATTGGTAGAAATTTGTTGTTCTCTTCTTTCTGAATGAATATTAAAAATTTTCATGTACGTTTAAAACAGCTTTGGGTGAAGTTCTAGGTACACTACAAGCTTTAGGAAAACGTAATAATTATACCTTTTTTGTTAGTCGATGATGCCACAATTTACTCCCAGTTTTTCTCAGCAATCAATAGGGTAGTCATTTAAAAAAAGTTTTTGCAAGGGGAACCAATGTTCTGTTTTAAAAGGTCAACCCTTCCTTTTTTCGCATATTTTACTATTTTCAGATTTGTGTCTCACGAGTAGATAAAACGGTCTCACCACTGAGACATTCGTTACCATTAAGGTTGAAAGTGGGAGCCGTTGATAAACCTAGGTATTCTGGCAGCTCTTCACACGAGTACGATGCTTGGCGTTAAGCTTCATCAGGCACATCCTGTCTGTGAAATCGTGATCATTATACTTGCACAGCCCACAACATAATTCAGGAGCGTTTTCGTTGTCAGCAGACGCGATCGGAGTCACCGAGATTTGAGCAGGAGGTGGATTCGGGCAAACGCTGCGCATGCGACCCTCTTGCAAGCATTGATAGCAAAATACTCGCCTTTTCTGGCAAGACCGGGGGTGAAGAATACTTCCGTTGTACATGAATCGGTGCGCTGGTTCTGGACGACCTAGAAAAGTCACTAGGCGTGTACGATGACTACCGAGATACCGGGGTAGGAGCACTTGATGCGACTCGCATCGGATGGTGTCCCTGAGCACGTCGGAGGGCTCACCGGCATTGACGCCCGAGACAACATAACGGCTTACACGAGTACTACCTAGGAGGTAAGCTTGTACCGGTAGGAAACTGCGAAGGAGAGAGGTAAGTGTTTGAAGCTATAGAGCTTGTGACCTGCCTCTAATGATGCTACCTACAAAAATTGAGTTGGTATCTCGGTGGGAAGTGTAGCCATTGGGGCTTTGATGATGCAGACAATCTGATAGCGTCTGCGGAAAAAGTTTCATCGTTATTTGGTGTATGTTGAAATTCTGTTTCGGTTTTACGGCAACCATAAAATAAGCTGGTTGAGCATCTTTAGCGCTTGATTGGAGGCTAGCGGGATACAGGCGACAAGGCATCTTACTGCCAGAGGGAACACGGTTGCCTGCTGGGGCATTAGCATCCTAAGACTGACAAAACACTACAGTTGTGGACTCGCAGTAAGGCCGTTTATTGGGGCGTTCAGCAGACTCACTAGTGACATTGCTGGGCTCTTGCGGCAGAGGAGGGTTTCTGCTAGCATCCACTGGGCAGCAGTGCTCGCTCTGCGGCGTAGGAGATGTCGGTGTTTGAATTGCGTGGTTGGACACCACTTTAGACGCCGGATCTTTTTGCTGAAGCAGCTGGTATAAAAGGAGCGCCCGCTTGCGATCCCTAAGAAGGCCTTGCGCGGAACTGCAGCCTCCGTCCGAAGAGGAGGGTAGACTTAGTCGCTTCTTAGATGCGATGCGCTTGTAATGCTTGCTTTCGGGGACATTCCCTTAGCAGGTGTTTAGCATTGATGGCACCAGGAATGGAAGGTTATCGCTGGCACTACCGAAAAAAGCTAGGAAAATAGAAACAGCCAAAAATCGCGTTAAAAGAAGGAGCTGAGAAAAAGCACTTCGAAACGGCAGGATGTCTTCTTTATCGTGATACGTGGGTTCGTGCATCCAGCCTGGGTCCCCAGAACAACACCAAGGTTTCGCAAAACCCCACCTTTACTAGTAGCCGTGTTCCCACCAGGTCCCCTCCTAAGCAGGTCCCGCTTCGCACACTTAGTCCAGCGCCGTCGCCCATTTTCTGATTAGTTGGTTGGTTGGTTTCTGATCAGGCCATGTCCCAGGCAAAACCTTCGTCTTCACATTGACAATACCATCAAGTGGGCTTGACCAAAGCAACTTCTCTGATTACCACAAGCTCCACATTTCTGCTTTACGTAGGTTTTGCTGTTTTGAGCTTTGTACCTTACGAGTACAAAAATGGTGGGGCAGACGAACGTTTGTTATCATGAAGACCAAAACACTTGCGCAGTACTAGTCATAATGATAACCGTGACGACAATAAATTTACTGGCGCCACTGTGCGCACATACTTTGTTTCTAGTTACCAAGTCTGAGAATATAGCGTTGCCTAAATGTCGCAAACTTGTTGCATATCAGATTGGTGCATGAAGTGGCAAATGGAACTTAACACTACTAAATGCACAGTTTTGCATGTTTCACGCTCGACGCTTTCTTATCCTGCTTACTGCCTCAGTACCACGCCGCTCGAAAACGTTACATCATATCGGTACTTAGGTGTTAATAATTGTGATAATCGAACCTGGTATTTGCATGTTGATAATTTAATTCACGCCGCCAATCGCATATAAGGCTACTTACGCCGCAACTTTCGTTCCGCACCGGTCTCATAAAAATACTGTTATACAAAACATCAGTCAGGCCAAAACTTGAATACGCAGCTTCTATTGGGGACCCAAGCTCTGAAACTCTCAATAAATCATTAGAACTAGTCTAGAACCACGCCGCTCGTTTTAATCTTCACAATTACAGCAGAAAAGCTAGTATTAAATGCATGAAAAAAAAATTCTTTGCAATTACCTCATCTGGCTACTCGTCGGAAATACAGTAGACTTTCCTAGTTACATAAAATATATAACCACAACTCTTTTACGCACAGCTCTCATTTACCCAACCTTTGTATGTTTCGTCCCCACTGACCACCTTCACAAAGTACGCAATATGACATGCCTCACTAACACTTGTTTTCAGTCATTCATTCCTCGTACATCGAATGAATGGAACCACCTTTCCGGACAAATTGCTGGCATTTAAGATAACGAACGCTTCCCCTTTGCATTATTAACAATGTAACAGTTGTTAAGTGTACACATTTAGTTGTACCTGCTGCACTTTGTTATGTTTCTTTGTTGTATTTCTCCCAGTACATGAACCCATAATCCCCTCTTTAATGCCGTTGGCCTTGGGGATAAAACAATTAACTAAATAAAAAAAACAATCAAATCGGAATACCACATGAACTTTAGATGCGAAGAATCATATGCCCGGGTCTTTGTTTCCCCTCTCTTGTACTTGTCCGACGTCACCACTCTACTGTGCATGCACGCAACTTTAGCCCAGTCAGCATTTGAGCTGACGTCAGCGCAGTTCACTCTAAAACGAAATAGGCGGTGCGCGGTTTCAATCCCACGACTCTCTGGCCCAACGGGAGGTACGTGGCGCTTTTCTCACTGCGCTACAAACCAATACGGGAGCATGTTCTAAGAATGCTCCTTATGTCCTTCACTCATTCAAACTATCTCAAGAAGCTACTGATACAACGAAGACGAGCGAAGCCGAGCGTCAATGAAAACGTAGAACTGAAAACGTTAGAGGAGTAATTTGAATTTCCAGTGGGAAACCTGTGGCGGGAAGCACCACGCGCCTTGCAGCTCAAGCAGAGAAGAGCATGACGAGGCGGGCAGCGGGGTAGGATAGTGACCACACAATAAAGAAATACGAGAACCAGGAGGTGTTTAATCAGGTAACGCGGGTGTCGGTCTCTTCGGTGTATCTACATTTCTCTACATTTCTTTGTCTCTACATTGGGGTTCACACTACGTTCCGTTTCGTGCTCCGATAACTGAAACAACATAACTGCAACACAATGGAACTTTAATGGAACCCTCACGATGCTTCGCATCCTCCTCATGCGTCCCCGTGGAAAGATAGGGTGTTTTTTTTTCAACAATATAAAACTGGACAGATTGTATGCAGCAATATCCCTGAAAAGCTCATTTTTCGGGTTTTTCTAAATTTCAATATTTTTAAAGTGGTCACAAATGTTTCCTGCGCGGAGAAACTTTATTGTTAGGGGAACAAAGTGTCCTAAATGCAGCTCTTTTAGGACAGCATGGTTTTCTTCGAAAACGTTTGCCTAAAACCTTTCCCTAATTACGTTGCCTCGTATATATATTCCTCGTAAAAATTTCTCCATTCCACTACTTTTCTGATGACATTCTCCGTGGGCCTAGGGGAAAAGGTGCAAAGGCAACCGCTGACCGAGGCGCAATGGCCTTCGGAATGCTTGTCCCCTTTTTTTTTATTTCCCTACACCCTCATCTCTTTATTCTCTTAAGAAGGCTTATCGACTGGCTCGTTAATATCATCTTTCCCACTGTTCTCCTCTGCCGAAGTCGCAGCCATTTCAGCGGTTTTTCTGTCTATTAAGAGTGCAACTCAGTCTAGGATAGAAGCAGGACCGATCGTCCATGCGTATGTTCCCTTGCTGTCAGTGTCTTCATTTCTGAACCTATGGCAGTGGGTGCATTTGGGCACTCAGATGTCACGTCCGATGCGGCCAGAATAGTGGAAACGCAGTTGGAATGAGACCTCTCCCGGGTGAACTAAGAGGCTTTCCATTTTCCAATCTCCAATTGGTGTAGTAGGCATTCTGACTAGAAACCCCCAAAGCACAAGTCGGAGCAACTAGGTGGTCAGGTATGCCATTGCCATGTCTGTACCCCTTTGAAAGTCACCCGGCATGTCTCTTGCTTTGCCGAACTTCGTCGCAACGAAGTTCGCACTAAAAATTCCAGTTGTAAACGCACGATACCTGATCACCCCGAATGCCCCACACATCCTTTTCGACGTAGCAATCTGCCAGCAGATGCTGTAAATCCTTGGTCTGGTTGTGGTTTCTTTTATCGCAAAGCATGTCTTCTTCTAAAATGGCCACGAATCAGAAGTTTTGTGGGCCTAACATTACTTATTCACAATGTTCGCCTGTCTTTTTAGAGACGTACATGTTGTACAATAGTTCGTCGCACGGTACGGATAAGCCTAGTAGCACACGAGCGGAGCAGGTCGCTCAAAACACGCAGAATCATGAGTGTACGGAAGGTACGGCACGTGGAAACCACTGACTTTTTTCGCGCATTTATATACGAATCAATGTCAAAATGCAGAAACAGAGTGCGTGAGAAAAAGATTCCGGTGAAATAACTCCCCATCGGAAGAGTAAGAAAGAAAAAGGTAGAAATATTGAGTTACAATTAGTGACTAGAACAATTATATTTGGTATCACAATGCTTTGGCCTTCACACTACATTACCAAAGTACAGCTTCGAGAATACCATTTTATTACATGTCTAGTCGTAATGACCATAGACACAAAGCAAAAGAGCACAGTGGAAGGATAACCATGTTTTACAATTCCTTTTTTGCGATGACCATCATAGACCGGAACGAGCTGCAAAACACGCCAGTGGTTGCGTGAATGAAGAATTGTTTTATACCTGTCTGTAACACCCATACTATAACACCCCTATTGGCGAAGGGGGTTACTCATTTAATAAAAAATAAACAATAAATAGACAGTATCTACTTCGGGCGGCGAGAAAAGAGGCAAAAAAGACCAAAAAAACAAACCTCTAAAAAGCATTCCGACATGAAAATCAACAAATAGAGGTCACAGAAAGGAATATAGACCACACAAACGTCCTAAATACCAACCTGTTTACGTCTGCGTTCGTTGTCGCAGATCTTCCTTCTAAGCCACCCGAGAACGTGTCCAGATTACCATGGGATGCCCGTAAGCGTGGTTAGAAAAATCGGAGAAGGCAAACTGTTTAGGAAAACTAGTTCCGACGAAATTGTGAAGCCAAAGGCTTTTTCAAAGAAGTGGAACATGAATATATTCATTCGCCTAAAAATAAAAAAAAAAAATTCTCAGTCCAGAGTGCAATTTTGAGTGCTGTAATGAAAGGGCAGGGTAAACAAAACGAGAAGAATTGTTTATTACTGTGAAAAGCTATTGAGCAATTTGTTGTAGTTTTCGGTCCGCAGTCAACCATCACACTAATATACCGACCCCGCGTTAGCGCGTGAAGGCGACCACCCGCAATTTAAAATCCCTGAAAATGCCAAACGCTCGTGTGTGCGTGCGTCGTGACGACAGTTTATGACCTCCAGTGCATGTTTTTATTGCCATGTATACCCTCTTCGGGGCACTGGCCAAAATTGCGGTGACTGCCCAGCAGGCCGACAGCCCAGTGTTACCTGTCCTAATTTTGTCAATCCAAAAATACATATTTTTGGGATTTGCCAAGGCTTCGCTCACCCCCCCCCCGTATATCGACTGCCTAGCGATGTCTACCCCGCAACCTTCCTCCTCACACTTCTGACCTCACACGCCACAAAGGCATTTACATCCGCCAGGCTCAGACTCCCTCCCTCCCTTGTGACCTATGTATTCACTATATAATGACCCGAGATTAGACGCCCTCTGTCATGTGTGTGGTGCATATCCCGACGTTAAGCAAACTTACAAGACTTTTTCCTCATGCCAGGCGAGCACCTCAATTTCTTTGTCCACAAATTTTACAATCCCACATTCCATACTCCATGGGAAGGCTGGGCCGCTCCTCTGCCTTATCGTCGTCCCATCCTTTGGAACGAAGATCAGGCGGAGCTTCTACAGGAATATTGTTGCTTTTCTGCAGCCAAGGCCAACTTTTCAGCCAAAAAATGAGCCATTCCAACGACAAGTGGAACGTGCTTGCCCAGTAAATGACGCAACGCTCGCAGAAGCGCAGCTCCCCTAAACAGTGGCGCCAGATTTCGCTCTAGTGTGTATTAGTATGAAACTCTATGATCCCTACCCAAATTTTTGGAACCCATGTACACCCATTGGGAGATCGCCCAGGATTGCCGTGACCACCAATACTTCATAGCCCTAAGTTTGTCAAGCCAAGGATACAAACTTGGGAAGATTGGCTCAGATTCTCCAAACAAACCCTAGCGTTCGCCATAGTCGTGGCAGTACTTGGTTTTCAGTGTTGCGTAATGGGCATCCCTATTCCATTCCAATTCCCTTCCAAGACATTCAAATTTGGCGCGATTCCACTCCTTTCAATTCCTCGGAATGACACAAGTTAGCACTTTCCCAATCCTGGAATGGACGAAAAGTTCAATTTCATTCCTTTTAATCCTTAACCTAAAAACTGCCTCAGGAGCTCTTTTGAGTTACCCAGGAACGCAACATGAATCTAACGTTATGCTACTAGTTGAAAGCTGCAAAACTATGCAAGATGTGTCATTTGTCACCCATGTTGGTAGGTGGCAGCAGGTTAGTAACATATCTTTTGCAGAACAACCCAATACAATAAAAATTATCGTCCCTTCATAAGTGCATTTAAATGATAGATAAAATATCCAACACCCAAACCACGAGCGGAGAATGAACCCACGCCACTATTTTTTGCGCACTAAGTAAGCGGAACTCTGAACGATCTGAATGTACACCAAGTTGTTTCCGAGAGAGAGGTATAATATAGTATTCCTTCGTCGTGATCGGTACGTGTGTTACCTTTCAACCGTTCGTCTTTTGCGATTTTGAAGAAAGCGTTTTGACAAAATAAAGCTTAGTTTTAGAGAGAGAGAGACTTAATTTGATGTCACCGGTTTCACGGACGCGTTGTGTGTGTACCGACCTTAATAAAGCTTTTCCATCGAGCGACCGGTCTATGGAGGAATGTATTAGTTTTTTGACAGTTTGACAGGGTGCAATGGGTCCTACTAAAAAGCTTTTGCTTTAAACAGAGGCAGTGTCACAATGCCCCTTTTGGCATAATAAGTAGGGGGATCCAACTACTTATTATACATTTTATTGTTTGCATGTTTAAATATTTTCCTGCTGCGCAACGCGAGATAAAGCAGCTATTAGATTGGTGTCTGTTTTTTTATTTTGTTGCAAAGTCGGTGGCGTAATAGCAGGTAGCGTAATGGCAAACAGATTGTGTGTTTTTAGATTTTCGAAAGGCCTTCGATACCGTGTCGCACTCTCTTCTCGCTAAATTACAGACTCTACATTTCGACCAAAGATGTGCTCATCTGGATATCCAATTACTTGCTGAACATCATCAATGCGTGCTTTTAAATGGGAAGTGTTCATCCTATGTTAACGTTACATCAGGCGTGCCCCAAGGCTCTGTTCTTGGGCCGCTCTTATTTCTTATTTTTGTAAATGTTATTTCTGTGGGTATTTCGTCGCGAATACGTTTATTTGCCGACGATTGTGTTTTGTATAGACAGGTTCGGAACGAAGGTGATGGTGCTTCTTTGCAGAACGATTTGGATTGTATTATACGGTGGTGCCAGAAGCTTCGGTAGAATATTTCTTTTGCCTGAGCTGGCCCTCGTTGCCCTCTTTAGAAGAAATTAGTCATGGTGCTTAATGTCGTGACAGCTACGTTAGACCAGCGGCCCAGCCGATGGTGGCGCAGGTAGTCGTAATCAGGCGTGCCCATATCATCTCGGAACTCTGCCTGTCACCAACCTCTCTTACTCGCGGCGGCTCCTCGCGACAGGTGTGCCTTCCTGGAACACGGCTGGACTGAAAAACTATCTTCGTGAGTAAGAAAGGAGCGTGGAGTCTGGCCTTGCGTGGAATTAGTTGCTGTTAGTGTAGTTGCTGCGACAAGGAAAACCTTGGAGAGGGGTGGGAAGAACTAACAAAAATATATATAATTAGCGGATGTAACGCTTTAATAGTTATTATAGCGTAAATAGAGGTAAATTGTAGTGCGTAATTTTGATAAACACACAAAAAAGAAATAATAAATAAATAATATGGAAGAAAAAAAAGTAAGAAATACTTCAAACTACTAAAGAAATAAAAATGTATTTTCAAACATCTACAGCAAAGAATGAAATGAAAAGCCGGAAAATAACGGCGGAAACACAAATAAGAAATAACAAAGAAACAGGCCAACTGTGTTACGCCATGCATTTGCATTTGCGCAAAAATGCATACTAAAATGAAGCGATGGTTTACTGACAGTTTTTGTTACAGAAGGCAATACAACACTTCAGCAAGATGCAACATAGTTAAACAAAGAGCCAACGTAAGGTTTTCTGGAATCATTTTGCTCGAAGAGGTGCCCGGGTCCATTTGTGCAGAGGTCATAAGTTCCGGGACAATTTGTTCCTGCCCCCCACCACGGACAGACGGGGCTGGGAAGTGTCCGTGCACCCGGAATGTCTGTGCATCGAAATGTCCGCACCGAAACGTGCTGCACCAAAATGTCCTATACCGAAATGTCCGGATCCCTGTGTAGGACATTTTGGTGAAGGGCATCTCGATGCACAGACATATCAGTGTACGGACATTGTAGGAGCCAAGCCCCTCAAATCGGGGTGAGGAGGCGCTAGCGACGTCCTCTTCCTTGGTGGGGCGAGGGCGATCCGGCGGGGGATGCGCGCAGGAGCCTCCCCGGAAAGACCGCCCTTGGGACGCGCAGCGATCGCACGGTACGTAAATGCCCTTCGCCCACTTTTGGCCGTTTCTTGCATTGGCCGTTGTTTCCCACTTCCGTGAGTCACGGCACCCACCGTGTCGATTAGCGCATGCCTCGATTTGCGTCAGTGCGTTCATCTAGGATGCCCGGCGAGTCTTCGCGGGCATATTCCACTCCCCCGCGTCCGCGATGTGACGGCTTGCGCCGTCTGAGGTCAGCGGACGAGCGTCGATGCCGCCTGGTCGAGTCCAGTGGCTTGAAAATGTGTAGTGGCCACAGAGAGCCCCCTTCCTCTACGTCAGCGAGCGTTGCGGCCGGCCAACGCCGGCGGATGCTAACTGCTGCCCGACTACGGGCTGGGCACACGCTGGCGGCTGTATATGCCCCAGGGGCTAGGTGCGTAGTACAGTGTAGTGTTTGTATCGTGGTTGTCCGCGTAATAAAACACTGTACTATAAAATTTATCGCTTCCCGTTGAAGTGATTAACAACGTACACTCGCGGCGAGAGTCGTGGCTCGCTCTCATACCGTTGTGAGCAGAGTCTCTCGGCAGGAAAGTTCGGTGCTGCGCGAGAGCAGTGAGAATAACGACGGCGTGTTATTCTATTATTCTATTCTGTTCCTTAATGCTAAAGGCGAGGATTAAGAATAAGATGATGCCCACAACATATCGGTCCACGGACATACCGGTCCACGGGCATTTCAATGCACGGACATTTCGGTGTGAGAAAAAGCCGCTTTTTTTAAAAATTTCTGCATTACGGGGGTTATGAACAGCATTCTAGTGAAGTGATTGCAGTTTTATGTTGATGCCATGTTTGATTTGTGCCAGTTATTCTTGGAAGTCGAGGATTTGCACATTTTTGTTTTATAATTCGTTCAAGAAACACATGTCATGGAGACAACTTATCGAATTCTTTTGTACATGTTTTGTTTTTATTCAGAAGAAGTCGTTAATTTATATTCGCTTTTTTTATAGCAAGCAAATCAGCTAAGGCATTTGGGCTGTGTTCACTACGGTATAATGCATTTTAATGATATTTGCTGAAAATAAAGCGCACTCTACCTTTACAAAGAAGGCAGCTTTACAAACATTCAGTTGGCCCACAAAAATGCAGAAACGTCTTATAAAAAGTTTTAAGTAAACTGCATTGTCAGGATGAACTGAATTTTCAAACACTGTTGTCCCTCGTTTGTTCTCCATACAAGCCTGCGATATTGTCGTGGAGGAAGAACCAACCTTTTTGAAAGCACGTGCACGCATTGTACGTCCCCGCGCACGCCCTGGAATACCCGTTTGTTGCTGTTGTGTCAAGGGAAGCGGGGGGGGGGGGCGGAGTCGAGGAGGCCATTTTATAGTCCAGGGCAGGGATGGTACTGCCACTTTGTTCCTCTTGGGTGCAACAAAAGCCGACCCCCCACTCTTTTTTAGTGAGGATATGGCGCAGTCTAGGTTACGGATGGGGGCAAATGCTGACGTGTGCATTTGAAAGGAGGGATTGTGAAGAACCGTGAAAATAACGTGGTTGTTTTGAGAGGGGGGATTCTTAGAGTGGCAAAGGGTGTACGGGTTGTTTCGTGGTCCACCGACCACAATGTCCGTGCACCTACATATACACCAACTTGTCCGGATACCGGCTAGAGGACCCCCTTCTTGCTTGTTTTCGCAGTCAATTTCATCCCTTTAATTAGCGGGCACGACATACCCATGCTCGCCAGCTCAAGCAGCGGCTGTGTTGATTTACTCGCGTCATATCATTCACGTTCTTTTTTTGTGCGGATTCCGTGACTCGCCAGGGGGACACTGTTAAGTTCGGCCTCCGCATGTAATTAATGAAGGCCGCCGGTGGCTCATGTATTGGCGTCGCCTCCGCTGGTAGCTACGATACTGTGTCCCTTTCATGTAACCACACGGACGCCTAGTTCGAAGCCGCCGAGAGCGTGTTTTGTGCCCGTCTTTTTGTGTGTCAAAAGACGGGGGCGATTAGCTTGAGTACCTCTGTCGCGTCGGAGGTGGCTGGGTCATTCAGCATGACAAGCAGACGAGAAGCTGAATGACGGTGTGTCTCATAGTATCGAAAAGGCGCGCGGCGTAAGTTTTTGAGAATTTACAAAGCCGGCGCCGGGCGCTCTTCGATGACGGGTCGTTCGCCTCGACCACGGTCGCCTGGGCTGGCAGCGTCTCTTAACGTGGGCTGTTCAGGCGGGCGGTGGCGTCCCTTTAGTCTGGGAGGGGATTAGCAATGACTCCCTCATTGTCCCGGCGCGCGTGCAGACAAGGCCCCAAGGCGAGGACGCGGGAAGAGGTTAGCCGCGCGAGCTTTGGAGCAGGTGCTGCCCGCTGAACGTAATGGGGGTCCACTTTAGGCCGCAGACGTCCTGTATTTGCTTGTCGGGTGTAATAGCGTGCGTAGGAAACGCACTATGAGTGTATGAGAGAGAGGGTTGGGTCACGTGACCGCAGGTGGGGACACATGTGTGATTGGCTGGTTCCTGTGGCCAATCAATGGTTTCTATTAATTGTTTGAATGGTTTTTCTCTCTTTCTTGAACGCCCCCTTTTTGGAGGCGGGGTTTTTGGTATCAAAACCGGAGTGTTGGGTTTTGTCGAGGGTCGGTCGAGAGTTGATCTAGTTCAGTATAGATCTCGGCCGAACAGGCTGCTGCTGTCAGAGTGACAATGTAACCGTCACTCTGATCTGATGTAAAGTTGGAGTCATGCAATTAGTGCGAATAAACCTAATATCCAGCAAGGAAGGCAGTCCTCATCCCTCACCTGCTACAAGCATCGGTCGTTGGTCATCGGACGAGTCGAGATCGTCCTCTCGGTTCGCGCATCAAAAGAACATCACTATTTCGTCTCCATCAGTTCGCCAAGAAGATGGAGAGGCGAAATTTAACTGACACTGGGACTCGTTGCGGCTGCAACGATGCAGACGAGATTGAACTCTCCGGCTCATTATATCATGATTGCTTGTGCCATCACTCGTTTACTACAACTTTGTTTGCGTTTATTGCAAGGCGATGACTACTCTCTGGCAACCCGCCAGCTATTGGCTCAAGCCGGCAGGCCCCTCTGGTCAACGCATTCGTCTACACTCCCATTTTCCCACCGCATCACCTTTTTCCCTCCAAAAGAGGACGCCCACGCCGATACAATGACGACCATGTTGAGACGTACATGTTGTGCAATAGTTCGTCGCACGGTACGGATAAGCCTAGTAGCACGCAAGCGGAGCAGGTCACTCAAAACACGCAGAATCATGAGTGTACGGAGGGTACGGCACGTGGAAACCGCTGACGTTTTTCGCGTATTTATATACGAATCAATGTCAAAATGCAGAAACAGAGTGCGTGAGAAAAAGATTCCGGTGAAATAACTCCCCATCGGAAGAGTAAGAAAGAAAAAGGTAGAAATATTGAGTTACAATTAGTGACTAGAACAATTATATTTGGTATCACAATGCTTTGGCCTTCACACTACATTACCAAAGTACAGCTTCGAGAATACCATTTTGTTACATGTCTAGTCGTAATGACCATAGACACAAAGCAAAAGAGCACAGTGGAAGGATAACCATGTTTTACAATTCCTTTTTTGCGATGACCATCATAGACCGGAACGAGCTGCAAAACACGCCAGTGGTTGCGTGAATGAAGAATTGTTTTATACCTGTCTGTAACACCCATACTATAACACCACTATTGGCGAAGGGGGTCACATTTAATAAAAAATAAACTATAAATAGACGGTATCTACTTCGACCGGCGAGAAAAGAGGCAAAAAAGACCGAAAAAACAAACCTCTAAAAAGCATTCCGACGTAAAAAACAACAAATAGAGGTCACAGAAAGGAATATAAACCACACAAACGTACTAAATACCAACCTGTTTACGTCTGCGTTCGTTGTCGCAGATCTTCCTTCTAAGCCACCCGATAACGTGTCCAGATTACCATGGGATGCCCGTAAGCGTGGTTAGAAAAATCGGAGAAGGCAAACTGTTTAGGAAAACTAGTGACAAAAGACGTTGAACCCTAAAAAGTGCGTTCACATGCGTGTTTCCAAAAAAAAGAAACCAATAGTAACGGCGTACACCATAGATACGCATACTGTTACTACCGAACCAACATGCAAATATCTTGTGGTTGTTTTGTCGCATGACTGCTCATGGAATGCCAATGTTGATCACGTTGTTGGTAAAGCGGCAAGGGCTCTAAACTTTATTTAGAGGAACCTAAGATGGGCACCCCATACATTAAAAAATACAGCCTACCTAACATGTATTAGACCGATTTTGGAATACGCATGTCCTGTGTGGGACCCGATGCAGGCGAACGTGATTGATAAGCTCGAAAAACTACAGAACAGAGCCGCGCGGTTTGTTTTAGGGCGGTACAAGCGGAGAGACAGCTGCACTGCTATGAAAGCTGAATTGGGTTGGGAATTGCTTTCTTTGCGCAGGAAAAAACTGCGTTTGAAGTTTTTCTTTTCTGTCTTTCATGGAAGACTGGAATTGACCGTCATAACTATTTCAGTGAACGCAGTTCCATATCTAGTCGACATGACCACCGACACAAAGTGAAAGAGTATCGTGCAAGAACAACCATGTTTTACAATTCCTTTTTTGTGATGACCATTAGAGATTGGAACCGGCTGCAAGACAAGCAAGTGTGCTGTATGAACGAAGAATTGTTTAATCCAGTCTGTATCCCCCCTGCTGTAACGCCTCTGTTGGCAAAGCGGGGCACTCACAGAATAAAGAATAAAGAATAAAGAATATCTTGCTAGCTGCTTTGAACACCGTCATACCAGCGTAACTAATATGCTGTTGATAACTCACAGGCAATTCCCGCGGAGCTTGCTCACCTCGCCACGCATTGGAAATACTTACTTGAATTGCTTCAAGTGAATTTACAGCTTTCAGCGCTAATGTAACTCTACCAACGTGAGACAAGGGAGGGCAGCGGCACGAAACAACGTTAACTGTTTCTGCATTCTCCGTAGGAAAGTCGCCGCCACTTCAACTTGATCTCTAGTGCGCTTCCTTATTGCCCTGTCATTGCCTCAGCCCAATCCGTTCAATACAGGGCATAATTTATGATTACCTCATTTAAAATGGCAGAACCATATCGTAAAGAGAGCTCTGTAGAAATACCAAAGTGTGGTGAGGCAGTTTGTATCCATGAATGCAAACCAAAATGCAGAAGGACCTAATGAAAATTTTGAATTGAGATCTTTCTACCTGAATAGTGGCAGTGCTCCAACATTCAAGCGGACGATTAAGGCTTCAGTAATCAGGTACGTTTGAACTCAGGCGCGACGGCCAAGTGCACAGAAACACAGAAACGAAACCACGAACAAGTTTGGTACAACTGGAGGAGAGGGCTGCACATTCGGATCGAAGCAAACCATGGTGTCGCATGGCTCATAGCTCTTAAATCACTCATAAAAAAGCCCTCTTTTGGTGACGGAACTGTGAGAAAAAACGCCTTCCGGCAGTGGTTCGTTCTGCATTGTCTTATATAATATTTATAGTGTAATCGTATTATCCAGCAGCCCACTTGCTGCCGTAGCAGTTCATGGAGGTAGAAAGCTAAGTAAGATATCGTAAGCTCGCATCTTACGTTTATAGTGGCTTCCGGAAAATCAAGATCATCACCAACAATTTTCGTTTTGCTTGGGTTTGATCTGCTGTAGCCCTGGGACCAAGCTGCAACACACGGACAGACGGCCGGTAGGTTGGAGCCGTATTTCCGAGATTATGCCTACAAGGTCGTCTTACAAGCTACAATGCTATTCATGGCGTGCCGGGAATAAAGGGCGCGTGAACGCCGGGTATGCGCGAACGCCTAATATCGTTAGCTCCAAGATTTCGCAACATGAGCTTGCAGTGACAAACAACGCGGCTTTAATGCGTGCCGTTCGTATCCCCTCTCCCCACTACTTCTTGATGCTATTCCCCGCCTGCTCGCCTGGTACATGGCACCGGTCACTGACAGAGACGCCGGTCTGCCATCGGCGCCACAGACAGTTGGCCAAAGTAGCGGCCATGTGAGCTTGCGTCCCTCAGACTTCACTTTCCCACGCGCTGTGGCAGGAAGCGCGGCTTGCTTACTAGAGATTTCGGGTATACATCCCTTTTGGTAGCCGATGCTCCTTTTGAGATATACCTACACAGTCATCGCCACATGCCGGAAAGCACCAGCAATGAAGACGCCGTCGTCTAAAAATCCCCATTCCATTCCGAGCAAAATGCGCCTAATTCTTTTCCGATTCCATTCCAGCATCTCAAAAAGGTTTAATGAATCCGGAGTGGTAAATCCGCAACACTGCTAGACACAACAAAACACGCCATAGCTACGAAGCACAAGGTTGCCGTTCAATTATTACCAATTTCAAAACTGAAGGAACCTCGCAAATATAGCGCTAATGATTTAGTAATTGTCGTTGAAGTAGCGTAGATGAAAAAATAGGCAGTTATCATGAACTTCGACCGTGAAAAAAGGGTGCCTGCAACGTTGTTACTGTCGAGACTAACACGTTAGTCTAAGCGTCCTAATGTTCTCTAGGTGACATTGCTGCTATATTTTTATGCACGCAGTGTAATGTAAATTGTCCCTTGGTTGTATGCGACAAGGTTTTCTAACATTTGAGAAAGGCAATAACATAGAACTTCAAGATCTAAAATGGGTCCACAGCTACCATCCTCCTCCATAAGGAGAGCATTTAAATACCTATAAGGAAGGGCGTCAGACTAGGAGACACAATCTCTCTCATGTTATTCACAGCACGTTCACAACAAGTATTCTCAACATTGGATTGGGAACAGGTGGGAGTAAGGGTAATTGAGAATACTTCAGTAACCTCACATTTTCCGAGGACGTTGCCTTGCTAAGTAACTCAAGGGACGAATTGAAAAGAATGCTTTCCGCATTGGACCAACACAGTAGAATCGTGGGCCTGAAAATTAATCTGCAGAAAACCAAAGTAATGATCAATAACCTTGGGACAGCACAGAGGTTTGAAATAGGTGACGAAGCAGTGGAAGTGGTAAGCGAATAATCTACTTAGGACAAGTTGTGACCCCGGATCCCAAACATGAGGCAGAGATAATTAGAAGGATCTGATTGGGGTTGAGTGCGTATGGCAGACATTCAAAGATAATGAATAGCAGCCTACCATTGTCGCCAAAGACGAAAGTGTATGACAGATGCATCTTACCGGTACTTACCTACGGTGCAGAGACTCCCTAAGAGGGTTCAACTTAAATTGAGAACGACTCAGCGGGCAATGGAGAAGAAAATGATACGTGTAACATTAAGGGACAAGAAGTGAGCGGAGTGGGCCAGGAAACAAACTCCTGTTGAGGACATATTAGTAGAAATGAAGAAGATAAAATGGACGTGGGAGGGCATGTGATGCGAAGGCAAGATAACCGTTGGTCATTCAGGTTCAAAGAGTGGATCCCTAGACAAGGCAAGCGTTGCAGTGGGCGGCAGAAAGTTAGATGGGCAGATGAGATCAAGAAGTTTGCGGGGATAAATTTCTGCAGTTAGCAGAGGACCAGGGAAATTGAACATTAATGTAAGAGGTGTTCGCCCTGCAGTGGGCGTAGATAGGCTGGTGGTGATGATGATAGGACTTTATGGTTAACCTGGTGGTATGTAGTCCTAGCAGCACGTCATTTATTTCGCTTCTTACATATGGTAATGATGTGCTTATTGAACTGTTTCGGGCACCATGGTACGAAATTGTTCAGCTGTAAATGCGTTTGTTTGTACTCACGAGATACAAAGCTAAAATGAGCACAAAATGCGGAAATGAGAAGGCCTGAGCGTTAATTTCCCAACACTGGTCCACTCTGAAATATATTTCTTTAAACAAATACATCTTTTGTTGCTCTAAAGAGAGCGCATTAAATCTTGGTACCACCTAATAAACACAAAGGCTAGCATAATTTTGTTTATAACAAGTAGTCCACCAAACGAAAAAGCTAGCATATTTATTTTATTACAACCTTGAAATGTATCTCCAAGTTCACCAAAAGCTGTTTTGAAGATTATATGCAAATATTTTCTATCAGGTGACAGGAAAACATAAAACAGAGAGAGGGACAGGGGCCTCTTTACCCTGAACTTATGAGATCAGCCCTGTTAGTCATAAGGCTTGGTACGCCACGTGGTGCATGACTACAATGATCAGTTGTGAATGTTCACTACAATTATTGTAATTTGGGATAATAAGTTTATATTGTGCGTTGCAGAATAAAACTTAGAATAATTAGATTTAGGAGATTAGTTATAAAACCATTTTCAAGAATGCCGTTAAAATATTTAAAATTGCCTCCTATTTGAAGCGTTATTGCACCTGCACATGCAGAAATGTGAAGAAAAATATTATCGGTCCTTAATTTTTGTTGAAGTAATGTAAAGGCAAAACCAAGGTGACAATTACAATAACTTTGCCTCGATATATCAAGGTAAATATTTCGGTGCTTTTCTTTTATTATCTTATGGTGGGGATTTCTTCCATACACTTTTTCTCTTCAGCACTCTATTTCAGTTTCAGAATTTAATTTTTTACTATATACTGGAATAAATGCACCTACTAGCACGTTCCTTACTGTCTCAACACACATGTTTCGGCGTGGTTACATTGGACTTACATGAGACTATTTATTCTGCCACCAGCCACTTGCAGAGATATCGGAGTCCATTCTGTCTTCTGTTTTGGCCAGAACCTGTGATAGAATGATTGACTCTCATGTACAAGAGCCCTGCTTGCAAAGAGAAAGCGGCGAGTGGTGGCAGTGGTACTCCGTTTTTTGCTGTACCAAGGATTTCAAGAATCTTTTCGGCCAGCGGTGAACAAGGAGAAGAATGACCGCAGGCGAAGTTTTCCAATGCTTTATACATGCAGGCCAAACCAGATCGATTATTTGGACAACTGCGGTCAGATTTTTCTTTCTACAGAAAGTGGGTTGCATTAGAGGTGACGAGATCTCCCAAGTTTATCTCGGGAAGTTTATCTCGCGAGAGAAACTCTAAAAGGCGAAACGCTGAATAGAAAGGGACAAATGTGTTTTGTCATCCAAACAAAGAAGCAAAATGTGCGAACGAACCTTCTTTGGTATTGTTCTCATGTTTGGAATAAAGCAATTCGCCAGGTCATCATCACACTTATTTTCCTCCGACGTGACTCCACGACTCGTGCTTACTCTTACGGGACACTTCGACGCTGAATGCCGTGTGGCCTAGGATAGCGCGATGAACAAATTGTTCACCACATTCGTCTAAACGTTGCTTTTGCCAGCAATTACTTGAAGAAGGTGAGCCCAGTTGCCTCTTCTCACCGGCACGCTTGCAGTGTTCGTGACCACAAAGAACATGTACTGTGTCTGTGTCCTCAATTTTACATCCCACGGGTAACATTAGGACAAACTTTGGGACGGCGTGCTGATGCACCAGTGAAACTTTGCGAGATATTCGGTCCATGGAAGTGAAACGGCACGTCAACACGGAGGACAAGGGCCTTGGTTTTATTTCTACGAGACTCCGGTGTTTACGAACCCTTGTGAATGTTTGCTTAAACTTTGCCCCTGTCTGTGTTCTGTGTGAGTGTTTCTACATCTATTAGTTTACGTGTGCTTATCCGTATTAGTGTTTGTATTATATCTTCTGTATTCGCTTCCTTTTATTTTTGAACCTCTCATGTTCAGGTGGAGTACCAAGCCAATCTCTTAGACAGGCATACCTCTCTTCTTCATTATAGGCATCCCATCCTCCCTCCTCAGCGTGCCTCCGCTCTGTACTGTATAGTGAAAGGCGTATTGAGCTCCATATTGATACCGTCGGATTTTGAAACTGGGGACTTAACCAGTTTTCTGCTTTAAATTGTGCTTCAGGATGCTGCAGTTCACAATTTGTACCAAACCAGCGACCACTTGAAAAAGGGAAAGCCCTCGTATTGGGTCCACGACTTGTTCTGCCCGCGGTACCACACTCCTTCAACATCAGACACAAAAGCTGAGTGCGTAATGAAGGGGAGACTATACCTTTGGTGATGAGACAACTCACTAAATGCTAACATTTGCGCTGACGGCCGGCCAGAATGCTAACGCTGACAATGTTGAACTACGCAAGGACGAACAGATGAGGAGACGCCAGCGACTCAGGTCGGAGAGGAAAAGGAGTAATATACTTGGCGAAAAAACTTATACAGAGGCCTTCCGAAGTGACTACTCTAAAAAGAGCCTTAAAGGAAAAACTAAAAAGCACTCGCACGTTCCGAATCAGAACTCCTTTACGTCTGAGGTCACTCGCGCATTTCTTCCGGCTGTGCCTACCGAGAGCGCCTCAAAAGTAAACATATGATGCGGTAACTTCACGCGAGAAAAGCGTACTAACACAAGTGCTCACAAAATATTTACCGCAAATATTTCTGAAGCTAACCATTCTACTCTGAAAGAATTTTACTTTAAGATACGATCTTCTCAGCTGAACAATAAATAAAAAAAATTCTCAGCGTGAGGTAGATGTGCGGACGCTATAATTGCAGTGCAGTGCCAAAAACGGATAGAAATCCTTCACTACAGCAATGCGGATTAGCAGGTATTTAGATTCTCGTATCCGCAGGTAAAATACCAAAAATTCTCGATCCAACGCGAGCACCTGCTTCGCAGCGACCGCCCTCCAGTTAAAAACCCAAGAAAATTCCAAGCGCTCGTATGCGTGTGCCTGGCGACCACTACCCATCGTAACAGGCGCATGTTTTACAAGCTATGAATACCAACTTTGAGAGACTGTCTAAGAGATCGCCGAACGCGCGAAAGGCCGCCTACAACAACCCACTCCCCACGTTTGTCCTGCTAAGTATGCCCACTCAGGGAGATCGTCTACGATTATAAAAAAAAACACTTGGATTTGTTTCCATCGTTGTAACAGTTTCTCGGAATGAGAGGCTTCAGCGATGACCGTAATCGTAGCAGCACTTGCTTGGAGCGGCAAAGGTACGTCATAGCACACACCCTCCAGGGTGATGTCTGGGAAACGCAATTCCAAGAAATGAAGGACGTTCACACTTATAGCTCTAATTATGCAGTAAACGTCTTTGCTGCAGCAGAGGAGCAAATCTAGTTGCATCGTGGACTTGAGCCCCCGTGATGGTCATGAAGGTTGCGCTTCTTTGAAGATTTACGTGTAATGTAAGCTTCCTTCATTTTTCTAGGTGTCATAGCAGCCATATATTGTACACAGTCTATTAGGTCTGAAAACGTCCCGTTGAATTCCTGTTCGTTGTATATAACAAAAGTTTGTTGTATCTAACAAAGAAATACCACACAACTTCATGGCCAAGCTTTGAGTATGTTGCTATAGTGGCACATAATTTATTGGCTTCGTAGCTATTTTATAGCTGAAGAGAATGGGATTGCTTTGGGCGCGATGGTAACGAATGTTTTCTTGGTAACGGCCTTTGTTCCAACTCGTAAGACAGAGGGTACAAAAGAGCCAAGAATTCTAAAATAGGAACGCTTGGGCTTTTCATACAAAACACTGGTCCTGTACACAATTTTATTTTTGGAACGACACCTTTCATGTCAAAATTTGAAAACAGCAGAAGAAACTGGGCCTCGCCCACAAACTAGAAAACGCTAGAATATTGTTACTACCAAAAGTGAAACAACAAAACTACGCGAGAAGACAACAAAAATGAACTGACCAGCCGCGAGTGGTGCAGGTCAAGAGAGACAATGGCCCTGCGCACTAGTCGCTCTGTGATGGCCGCTTCCCGCCTACGCATTGCCTGCGCACCGGAGTCTCATCTTTATAAAGCCAATCTCAACCCCAAGGACCCTGGTACTTGGTGGACATGAGGCGTATCGCACCCCCCGGTTGCAACCAACTACTTTTAATGGAGCAGGCGGATTTCAGGGCTACCGCCCAGACAGACCGACATGCCGAACACCCAAGCGACAGACGCCACTGCTGTTGGCAAGCTGACCGTCTGGTCAAAAAAGAAAGAACCAAGCATGTTATTGGTGGCTCGGGGGAGGACGTGGAAGATTTGCTTACACATTATGAAAGGGTCAGCGAGAGCAACCACTAAAACCCGGCGTCACAGTTCGCAAATGTATCCTTTTCTCTCGACAAAACTGCACTTGTGCTATTTCAAAACAAGGAGTACAAGTTGCCTACGTGGGACAACTTTGTTACTGTGATGAATTGTTTTTCTAGGATTCATTCGCGAGAAAGAAAGAGGCTAAAGAAACTCGTGCAATGAGCCCCGGTTCCTGGATAAGCATGCACAACGTACATCGAGGAAATGCTCACGCTGTGCTGCTTTGTTACCGCGGATTATCTGATGAATGCCAGGTAGGTCACCTGCTCATGTGAATTGCTGAGGACGTGCACAAATGTTTAGTAAAGAGGGAAGACAGTGCGTCCGCACAAGACGTGATTCGCCACTGCAGGGCATTTGAGAAACTGAAAATGTGTCGAATTGCTCCAAAGTTAGGTCGTAAAGTAAACGTCCCCACCGCAGCGAGTGTGGAATTGAATTCGAGCCCCCCCCCCCCCCCCCAAAGATATCGCGTCCCTGGTTCGCCGAATTATTATAGAAGAGCTTGCCAGCAAAGTGTCTTCAGCCACTCACCCCGCAATCACTTTCTCGCTCCAGTATGACCCGTCTCCCTTTAGTGTACATGGCAAGAGTAACCAGAACCGCCTCTAATGCCCTGGTGTGACGACAGTTCGAAGTGTAGGCAGGCGACTTTCCCGGATGAACGCTCTTGCACCCGCGCTAATCAGCTCACGTTTCTGAGGATTGCGTAGGTCCACAGTCACCCTCTGCACCGGCCACCAGATGACCACAGCCGACCTCTCCAAGAATGTGTTGCGCCCCCACGGCATGCTGTTTGCTGTAACGAAGGCCTCTCTTGCCCATATACCGATTTTGTCCCAATCGCCTAAAGCAGCCTCAATGACACTTCGCGAGACCACCTACGGCAACGCGGAACAACCTGAATAAAGAAATGACTCTACCGACCTCCACTTTCTGCCAGTCCTGTCAATCGAGAAACATGCGCAACGACTCACCCGTGTGCGACCGCAGCTTCTCTCCCCCACGTACGCACCAAGACCGATCACCCTCGCCGCGCGGAAAGCAAGGCTCGCCAAGGCTGGGAAAGTAGCTTCTGCGACCCACGGGGGTGAGGTCGCGAGACAGTCGCAATGAGAAATTAAACCACCTGTAATAACGTCGAAAAACAAAGTTATTGTTAGTGTGAACTTTTTTGAAACGTTTACTTTAGTGGACACTTCTGCCACATTTTCGGTTAAGAGTCTTTTTTTCATCAATCGTCTTTGGCACAAAATTAGCTTTGCGCGTGATCGCAACGCTGATTTGCGCGGTGTCGGACGCGAGCACCTGCGCACTGTCGGCGTTTGTTCCGCGACAGTTCTGCTTGGTGATGAGGCATACCTGACGAAGAATATGTTGCTGGCGGAAGCTACCCATCACGTTATTTTGCGTATTGGTTTCCCACGCAACAGCGGAGCTACGCTCGACTGTCGTACTATCGAAATTTCTTTCGTCGAGAAATTCTGCCCACAACAGCTGACAATCCCAGCGAGACCAGCTCAGGTGTGCGTTCGGTTATTGAACATACTCTGTTACCAGCTATAGCAGCTTGGTTTGTTCCTGTCACGTCTGCTCATCTTGGTTCGGAAAGCTGCACTATTTCATTTGAAAGCGATGCTAACAACATCTTCAAGAAAAATATTTTGTTACCCCGGCCTCTGTTGTAGGCCAAAGACGGACGTAGTCATTCGAGGACTATGAATACAGTGATTCAGTAGTACTTCACTGTGAATTGAAGATTGGCAGCATCGATGAACAAGTCAACGTTGCCATTCAAGTGGTGACCCGAAACCCTGACCATACCACCATAAAAAAACCTGATAAAACCACCCCCTTTAACCGCATGATCGATGGCTCCCTTTTTTTCTATATAACAGTGCGAACTACTAAAAATGCTCACTCCTTATGTGTCAACTTTCAACTTGGCACAGGGCTGTCATACCTTTCTTATTCCTGTGACCAAGATCCAGCATCGAATCAACACCGGTGAGGCGAATCCTATACGCCAAAGCCATATCGAGTGTCGCCTTGCCAAAGGAAAATCATGAACTGGTGCAAGAGGTGCTGATCAGCGAGTCTTCAATCCCCTGGGCTGCACCCGTCATCTTGGTCACGAAAAAAAAGGTAATTCATTGCGAATTTGTGTCGACTATCGTCCCCTCTTTGCTGTCACCAAAAAGGACGAAAATTACCTACGGCGCATCGGTAAGGCGATCGAGTGCCTTCATTCTGCTTCATATTTTTTCTCTCTCGATCTCAGGTGAGATATTGGCTAATTCCGATACACCCTTCCAACAAAAAACAGCCTTAGTGACATTAAACGGCTCATTCGAATTCAACGTCATGCCTTTTAGGATATGCGATGCGCCTGCAACGTTTGCAAGGTTTGAGACACAGTTTTGCGCGGCCTCAAGTGGGATATAAATAGGTCTTCTTTGGATGACATAATATATGGCACAACATTTAGAGAGCATGACCAACGCTTCGGCATTGTTCTCACCAGGAATCAAAGGGCAGGGTCGGTTCTGAATTCAAAGAAATGTCATTTCGCAGACCTTCAAGCAATCATGCTGGGGTATCACGTCCACGAGGACGGTATTCGGCATGACCAGCAAAATATTCCAGCAGTTCGAGCCTTCGTCCGGCCATGTTCGTTAAAATACCTCGGAAGTTTTTTTGGGCCTTCTTTTCTTCTTTCGACGTTTCATAAAGGTTTTGCCCAAAATTCTCACCACCTAAATTGCCTGCTACAGAAAGGCACACCTTTTGTGAACGCCAGAATGTAACACCACCATTCAGCAAATAAATTTTATTTATTATTTATTTATTATTGTTTTTATTGGTATTGCAATCTAGTACTAGAATTTTAGCAGATGGGTACAAAAGACGAAAATATTAGTATATACCACTAGGCACACAATGAGACAGTCAATCACACTTCACATAGTAGGCAGCCATATAGCACAAGGTAAACAAAGAACCATCACTTGCGTTTTACAAACGTAAAAAGAACGTACCAAATTAGTACAGATGAAATATCACTCTCATTTTACGAAAGGAAACAAAGCTAGCAAAAAGTAAAATTATTTTCTCTGCTATTTTAGACCAGCGGCAAAGGACCATAAAGATTGTTTTGTGACTTCATAGTTATTTAAACTATTCCAATCCTGCACAGTTCTATGGAAAAAGAATATTTGATGCAATTATTGCGGGTACGAAACGGATTTATTGTACGATCATGGCGTTTTCTAGTGGCGTAACCTGAAGAAAATGAAATATTTTTTTAATATCTATCTTGTAATTTTAAAAAATTAATTTAAAAAGATATTTTATTCGGGATATGCGGTTTTTCTTTTTAAATTGAGTGTAAGTAAGGTTTGACTAACTGTTAAGTTAACGATGTTCTTCCAAATCTGTTATATAAGAAGCGAACTGCTCTTTTTTGCATTTTTTCTACTTTATGAATGTATTTGAGTAAATGGATGCCATACAACTGGGGCATATTCAAGTATGGGCGAGACTATCGATTTTAAGCAAGAATGAGGACGGATGGAGGTGAAAGTTTAAAAGCCCTTCGCAAAAGTAATAGTTTCTGATTAGCCCTGGAAGTTTTGTCCAGTTAAGATCGCTTGTTATCCACAACCCAAGATATTGGTAGGATTGAACCTCGGAAAGGATTGCATTGTTTGTAAAGTATTGAAAATTTCTGCTGTTTTTCTTATGAGAAATGGACATTTACATTTTTTATATTGATTGAAATTTGCAGCCTCATACCATAACAAAAATTGGTCCTTCGAGGATTCAATTTGCGAGTAAATATTGCAATCGTCTGCATAGAGCCTAAAATTTACAGGGATATCACTTACTATGTCATTATTATACAAAATAAATAGAAGCGGACCCAGAACCGACCCTCGGGCAATGCCAGAGTCAACAGCAACCCTGTGAAAGGATTGATTGTTAAAAACCACAAATTGTTCTCTTTTTTTCAAGTAGGCGGATATCCATTTATTAGGTTGATCATTCCTGAGAATTTTTTCTCATTTGTATACTAATTTATTGTGCGAAACCTTGTCAAAAGCTTTTAAAATCCATAAAAGTTGCGTCTTTTTGTATGCCAATATTAATGGAAGTAGCGAAGTCGTGTATTGTTGATACCAATTGTGTGGTTTTTAAAAATCCTTCCCTGAGTCTACGCTGATGTTGGTTTAAGATGTTATGTTCGTCCAGAAAAAGTGAAATACTATTGTGGAAAATGTGTTCGAGAAGCTTAAAAACGGTTGAAGTTAGCGAGACAGGACGATAATTTTTGACACTCTGCTTTTTCCTGATTGATGGATACGCTTGACTCAGGCTGTTTTCCAGTCGTGCTGAACGTGGCCCTCGCGCAGTGATTTTGTTGAAAGAACATGGAGGTACTTTGATATCCATTCAGGCTACCTCTTTAGTAACTCGTTATTGATATTGTCCGGTCCAAAAGATTTTCTGATATCAAGGTTCACAAGCATGTTCAATATGCCCTGTTCACTAACTCAAATATCGGGCATTCGTGGTGAAATAGTTTCAAAGGGTGGTAGTACAGAGTTGTTACAAGAAAACCCGATTTGAAATGATCGTTGAAAGCATTTGCAATATGAGCATTGTCGTGCGTGAGTATGTCACCGACATTAAAGACGTCACACTCTTTCGACGTGGGCGAAATGCTGCTCCAGAATTTTTTGGGACACGAGGTACAGTAATCCGGCAGGGACTCCCCAAACAATGCTGCTTGTCTGCTTAACGGATTTTTTAAATATACTGATAGCTTGGCGATTTGTTCTGAATACATTACGGTCAGACTTTGGTTTTTTTAAACGCTCTGTTGACCTTCCTAACCTTAGAGTCCCCCGAGAAATACACAGATATTCCCGCTTCGGTTTTTTGGTTACCAGTGGCACAATTGATTCTATGCATTCTTTGACAATGTCCTTAAACCAGTTCCCTAAATTATGTATATAAGTTTCATTATTCGCAAAATCGTCAAAGATAAATGACAGGAGATCTATATTAGCAGTATCATCTGCACGATCGAAATTAGCAAAAGATAAATAGGTTAATTTCTTGTCACAAACTGTGTCACTTACATTAAATAGCACAGAATTAGGATCACAAACTCCAGGAAATATCTCAGTACCTGATTTAGGTGTAATTGCCTGGTTAACGAATCATAGATCTAGGTTTGACTGAGCGGTACCTTGAATTTTAGTGCAGCCCTCAACTAACAGAAGGAGGTCAAAGCTGTAGAAAATTTCAAGCGTAGCTTCACCCGAAGGGTCGCGCTGCATCAAGGCAAAGCTTTTGCCATCTACAATAGGTGAATACATAATCTCGTCATCATGCTTAATATTCAATTTCAAATATTTCTGCAATTTATTCAGCACATCAACAGCAGCGTTTAGGGCCCATAAACTCCTCCTATTATGTAACGGGCACCGTTGTGGTAAGCCTTACAAAAAATGCCTTCTACTCGTTGTATATCTGCCATTCTACATATTTTAATTTTTTTCTTAAAAAGTACACAGACACCGCCGCCTTTACTACCTCGGTCATTTGTATGCGCTGTAGAGAGACGGATAAAACTCACTATCATAAACCGAGCCACTTAGCCACCTTTCCGTCAAACCAGCAATAGCTGAATCATGAGACTCTATTAATGCTTCTAATTCAGTGGCCTTATTAGGAACGCTTCCAACCAAGGTTTCCGCCACATCAACCCAGCTACCCCTGCAGAACTTCCCACAGACGCCAATGCAGTCGCAGTTGGTGCTGTTGGTTCAACTCCGTGGTGCGCAGCAAGCCATCGCTTATTCCTGTCGAAAATTGACGGTATCGTACAAGAGTGGACGCCGACACACTGATACGGACTGCTTGTAACGCCTTCCTGTCCCGATGAAACATTGCCGACTGCCTGGCTTCTCTCTCGACTGCAGTACCCTCTGCCCCCAATTTGAAGAAAAAACTGAGGGTACTTCTTTAACACTATGATTTCACAGCGCAGCGAGCGTAGCCGGCGTGCCCCTATGTCCTGCGGGACGGCTTGGTGTTCACGAGGAATTATTCTGTGGATGGCGCCAACTTTCGTTTGGTTGTTCCCTTTAGTCGTCGTGCCGTCTTATTGCATGCTACGTAGCATGACCCAACAACGCGTCACCTTGGCTTTTTGTGCACGCTGCATCAGCTCAAACAGAATTTTTACTGGGCAGGAATGTGGCGACTAACAAAGCAATACGTTGCCGGCTGCGCACAATGCCGGCGTCATCAACGCCCAGGAGTTACTCTCCTGGACCTCTGCATCCCATGACTCCACCTACTTCACCATTTGAAAAGGTGGGAATAGATCTTTTTTTACCTCTGCCGATGTCTTCGACAGGTGACTTGTGAATTATTGTCTGCGTCGATTACTTGACACGGTACGTCGAGACGGCATCTCTCGTTGCAGCTACACCTGACGACGTCACAGCTTTCATTCTGTATTCTGTTGTCCTTCATCAGAGTGCTCCACACCTTATCATCAGTGACCGCGGGCGATAGTTTATGGCAGACGTTGTAGAAGACATGTTTCAAATTTGTGGTTCAGTCGCTCTCCATAGCACCGCATACAAACCGCAAACTAATGGTGTGATGGAGCGAGCAAACCATTATGCTACCAATGTATCTCCCATCCGATCAGAAGAACTGGGACACTTTGCTACCTTTCGTGACTTACTCCCACAATACCGCCAAATAAGAAATTACTCGCTATGCTCCAGTTTCCCTACTGTATGTACGTCCTCCACGTACACTTCTTGACACCACTTTGCCCTTCTCACATCATCACCATATTTCACTCTCCCAAGCTTTGTGCCATGCTGAAGGGTGCCAGCTCTCCGGTCTTCATGCTGTCATCTCGCACGCTCGTACCAAGGCTCGCTACTTAGACCGACATCCTCCCATGGCTTACACTCCAGGTGAACAAAGTTTGGCTATGGAATGGGGTGCGCTAAAAAGGACTACACCAAAACGTCCTCTCCACTTACTCCGGACCGTTCGTGTTGCTCTCCCGCTTCAAATTATGTCATCGCCAAACTCTTGTCTAACGGTCGTGCATGTAGCTCGGCAAAAACGCTGTCACTTTCGCATCCCTAACCTCGCTCGGCGAGCTTCATCTATTCCAGGCGACGGAAAGTGAAGAAACAAAACTAGGCCAGATCACAATAAAAACGAACTAAGCGGCTGCGATTGGTAGAAGAAGAGAGATGGAGAGAGAGAG
>JABSTR010003242.1:0-90362 GCA_013339765.2 Haemaphysalis longicornis | reverse complement strand
TTTTTGACCGTTAGTGAAAGTATATTTTATCTATATATAGTTATAATATATATATATATCTAATATATTATAATATATATATATATATAATATATATAGCAGAGAGGAATTCTTGGCTACTGTTTAAATATTCAAAAACTTGGGTGCGACCACTTGGAAAACACTAACAAATACTTTATTTCGACAGTTTCGACCAGTGGTCTGGTCTGCTTCAGGGAAAAACAAGTGACTGAATATGCTCTACGATACACACTTCACGAGAGAGGGGAATTTTGCCCTCTACCTCTCTTTCTTGCCAGAAAAGAAACCAAATAAATGAAAGCAAACATGTACAATAATCTCAGCGGCACATATACACGTCTCTCCCCAAACGAACAAGCGAGCGCGATACAAAGCAAGGAGAGGGAAAGGAAAACAGGAGAAAAAGGAGTATAAAGAAGGAGGCAATTAGAAATAGAGAAAGAGGGGAGAAAAGGAGAGGCAGAAGAAAGGGGGGTTCTCAGAAGCAGACACTGACGAATACGAAGGTCGAACAGCGGAAACTTGAAAGGTAGAGTGAGGCTCAGCGGCTCAGAATGACGTGACGTGCCGCATTCCGCGTACTGTAAAAAGAGAGAGAAAAAAACTGAAGAAAAACCAAGAGTGAGTTATGTTTGAAGAACGTTGTTGCGAATGTAGATAGGCGCCACATGGCCCCCAGTAGCTCACGAATGCCAATACAGGGTCTAAACACACATAGCGAGAGGAGCGGAGGAAACATGAGTACGGAGGCTGCGGCGTCGGGCAAGGTCCGCGCACTCAACATGGTCCGAAGTCGTGTTGTAATCGATAGCCCGAGTCGGCGCGGCGCGCCACGGAGATTTATTGGTGCAGAAGCGCTAGCGGAGCGCCGAAACGTCGCCGGAGGAGTCATTCCCGTGCGGAAACGCACCCCCCTAGCCCCCCCCCCCCCCCCCCCTTTTCCCCCGCTCGTAACCGTGTGGTCGCCAGGCGCATGTTCTCTATTTTGTTAAAAATGGCAAAACGATAATGAGGAGAAAAGTAGGTCTGAACCGCAGATTTATTGCTAACAGCACTCGTTTGGCTCCCTCGCCGCACGCCCCCCGCCCCCCCCCCCCCCCAAAAATAATAATAATAATAATATAATAATAAAAAAGTTCACGTATGGTCTCGTAGGCAGCCCAATCTCCCTGCGCTCTCGTTTATACCCTCAGTAAGCGTCCGAAATTTATGTATAAAGAACGATTCTCTCTGTTCCCGCTAGTAAGTATTGCGGAAGCCGGACTGAATTAACACTAGTTGTATTCTTTCGAAGGAGTGATCCGGGAGGCGGAGGTGCCTGGACAGGGGAAGACCGGACTTGTGATTGTTAAATCTGGTGCGGAAGGGCGTTTCGGTCGGTCCAATGTACTCCTGATTACAAACGAGGCAACGAAGTTTATAGATTACGTTTGACGTGTCGCAATTTAAATTTTCTTTGATAGCATATTTAAAGGTTGACCTGCTGGCTTGGGCAATATTAGTCGTCTCGATGTGGGCGCAGACTTTACAGCGCGGCTTGCCGCATGGTCGGCAGCCTTGAGCTCGCTCAGGTGGCTCTGTTTTAGCGTTGACTAAGAGGTCCCTCAAGTTTTTGCCACGTCGGTACACAACACGAGGGGGCTGCTGGAAAATGGCCGACAACCGGTCGCTCTGTTTGATGATATTGAAATTTCTTCTCAAGATGTCATTTACTTTAGGAATTTTGAAAGAGTAGGTGAGAACCAAATTAGTCTCGGGGTGGTTTTCTTTTCGGCTTTCAGCTAGAATGTCCTCTCTTTCTAAGTTGCGAGCGCGCTCAATTGCATCGTCAACTATTCCTTCTGGGTATTTTTGGCCAATCAGGGAGGTCTTAAGTTCACGTGCATTTTTCTCGAAATCCTCCTGCCCAGAGCATATTCTACGGTACCTGTGTGCCTGTGAATACGGTATGCCTGTTTTACAATGGCGAGGGTGGCTGCTAAAGAAGTGGAGATACTGTTGGCGGTCAGTGGGCTTCCTGTACAATGTTGTTGAAATGTTCCCACTGTCCAGGAGCGCGTGCGTGACATCTAAGAAATTAATGGTTTTGGTTGAGATCTGATGGGTTAGTTTTATTGAAGGATGCAGGGAGTTGATATCTGAAATGATTCCGTGAGGCTCGCCTCCGTTGTCCCAAATGAAGAGGCTCCAGAAAGCGCTTGTAAATTACGGGTTTAGGGCAGCGTTTTCAATGTTGTTTCCAATCCCATGAAAATGAAGAATGTTGGTGATTTTGTCCCCATGGCTGTCCATTAATTTGAGGTAGTGTTCAGCGAATTCAAAGTGATTGTATTCAAGGACGAGGCGGAGGAGGGTTTCTAATGTGCTAGGGCTACAAAAATTAGGTCAATAAAACTAACCCATCAAATCTCAACCAAAACCAATAATGTTTTAGATTACGCTGCTTCTGGACAACCATTGGACCAATCCGACAACAAATTCAACAACCTTTAAGGAGCCCACTGACCGCCCAGTATCTCCACTTCTTTAGCAGACCCTCGCCATTGTAAAACAGGCATCCGTTTCACAGGCACCAGGTACCGTGAATATGCTCTGGGCAGGAGGATTTCGAGAAAAATGCATGAACTTAAGACCTCCCTATTGGCGAAATACCCGGAAGGAATGTTGACGGCAATTGAGCGCGCCATTAGAAAGAGAGGACATTTAGCTGAAAGCCGAAAAGAAAACCACCCCGAGACATGGTTCTCACCTACTCTTCCACAATTCCTAAAGTAAATGCCTTGAGAAGAAATTTCAATATTCAAACAGAGCGACCGCTTTGCTTTTCCAAGCCCCCTCGTGTTGGTACCGACGTGGCAAAAACTTGAGGGACCTCTTTCACTAAAACAGAGCCACCTGAGCGCTCAAGGCTGCCGACCATGCGGCAAGCCGCGCTGTAAAGTCTGCGCCCACATCGAGACGACTAATTGCCCAAGCCAGCAGGTCAACCTTTAAATATGCTTCAAAGAAAATTTAAATTGCGACACCTCAAACGTAATCTATAAACTTCGTTGCCTCGTTTGTAATAGGCATTGGAGACCGAGCCCTTTCGCACCAGTTTCTCACAAGTCGCATAAAGGGACTTCCCGGTCTTCCACTCCAGGCACCTCCGCCTCCCGGATCACTCCTTCGAAAGAATACAAGTAGTGTTATTCAGTCCGGCTTCCGCATCTAAGCGGGCAAAATTGTTCTTTATACATATTTCGGGCTTACTGAGGGTATAAACGAGCGCAGGGAGATTGGGCTCTAAGACCATACGTGAACTTTTTTTTTATTATTGATTATTATTATTATTATTTTGGGGGGGAGGGAGCGGGGGGCGTGGCCGAGGGAGCCAAACGGGTGCTGTTAGCAATAAATCTGCGGTTCAGACCTACTTTTCTCCTCATTATCGTTTTGCCATTTTTAACAAAATAGAGAACACGCGCCTGGCGACCACACGGTTACGAGCTTCGGGAAAACAGGGGGGTGGGGGGGGGGGACGGGGGGGTGGGGGGGGGGGGGCTAGGGGGGTGCGTTTCCGCACGGGAATGACTCCTCCGGCGACGTTTCGGCGCTCCGCTAGCGCTTCTGCACCAATAAATCTCCGTGGCGCGCCGCGCCGACTCGGGCTATCGATTACAACACGACTTCGGACCTGTTGAGTGCGCGGACCTTGCCCGACGCCGCAGCCTCCGTACTCATGTTTCCTCCGCTCCTCTCGCTATGTGTGTTTAGACCCTGTATTGGCATTGGTGAGCTACTGGGGGCCATGTGGCGCCTATCTACATTCGCAACAACCTTCTTCAAACATAACTCACTCTTAGGGGTTTTTCTTCAGTTTTTTTTTCTCTTTTTACAGTACGCGGAATGCGGCACGTCACGTCATTCTGAGCCGCTGAGCGGTCCCTCACTCTACCTTTCAAGTTTCCGCTGTTCGACCTTCGTATTCGTCAGTGTCTGCTTCTGAGAACCCCCCTTTCTTCTGCCTCTCCTTTTCTCCCCTCTTTCTCTATTTCTAATTGCCTCCTTCTTTATACTCCTTTTTTCTCCTGTTTTCCTCTTCCCCTCTCCTTGCTTTGTATCGCCGCTCGCCTGGGGAGAGACGTGTATATGTGCCGCTGAGATTATTGTACATGTTTGCTTTCATTTATTTGGTTTCTTTTCTGGCAAGAAAGAGAGGTAGAGGGCAAAATTCCCCTCTCTCGTGAAGTGTGTATCGTAGAGCATATTCAGTCACTTGTAATTTTCCCTGAAGCAGACCAGACCACTGGTCGAAACTGTCGAAATAAAGTATTTGTTAGTGTTTTCCAAGTGGTCGCACCCAAGTTTTTTGAATATATATATATATATATATATATATATATATATATATATATATATATATATATATATATATATATATATTGTCACGGCATGGCCTGTTGCACGCGCCCGGCCACAAAGAACAAACAAAGAAAGGATTCCTCGCGGAGCAACCAACCAATCAACAGCGGCCAACCAACTAAGCCACGTGCTGAAGAAGAAGAGGGACACGCGTGGCGGCGCGAGAGAGAGCTCGGTGGCAGCGGGACTAGGGCGTTCCTTTTAGTGAGGCACAAGTTCGCCTTTTAATAAATCTGTTTGTCCTTTTACCACCAACATCATCTTGAGTTTGTGCACGCTACACTGGTGGAGGTGGCTGGGTATCTTCAAACCCCATGCTTTCGACTCCTCCTGCTTCGCGAGCATCAAGCCCCAAGAAGCCGGCACCTGTCTACACCCCGGTTTCATCGCAGCAGCCGTCGACTGCTAGGCCTCGCTCCTGAGTTCTCCACTCTTCCCGAGAAGAAAGCGTCGGGCTCGTCACGTTCGTCAAGAACCACCGATGGAACAAGCGCAAGCTTCACAGGTGACTTTCCACCCACAAGTGACTTTCCAACATCCTCGAGAGACTGAAATCTTTCATGGTGACTTGTTCGAAGACGTGGAGGGACTGGCTCAATCAGTTCGAGCGCGTCGCTTCGTCAATCAGTGGAACGAGGTTCAAAAACTACAACAAGTGTACTTTTCTTTGGATCACGATGCCAGAACATGGCTTGAAATCGAGAAGGGTCTTTGCGAACGTGGAAAGAATTTTGTCAGGGAGCTACGGGAAGCATTCTCCAGCACGGACCAGCGAGAGCCCGCACAACGGCTTTTTAATCGCGCATTCAGAAACTGAATGAGAGTGCGATCATGTTCTCCGAGCACATGGCGCGCCTGTTTCGAAGGCGGACCCCGACATGTCTGAACCCAAGACGTTGCGCTACCTAATGCATGGCGTTAAGGAGCAGCTATTCGCCGGGCTTGTACGGACCTCTCCGTGGAGTGTACGCGAATTCGTAAAGGAGGCTACAGCCATCGAACGAGCACTCCAGGACCGATGCCGCCAGTACGATCGCTCAAGCAACGCATCGTTGGTGAATACTGCTGTTCTGTCTGCCGTCAACGAGAGCTCCCTGCGTGACCTCGTCCGCTCGATCGTACGTGAAGAACTCCGGAAACATGAATGTCCGTCCCAACCAGCCAGTTCGAGTTTCTGTTCCGGAGGTCGTACGAGAGGAAATCCGCCAGGCACTTGCACGACCCGATCAGTACCCGGAAGAACCACAAGTGAAACTACGCGAATGTCTTAGCTCGTCCACAGTCCGAGCCACAAGTGAGCTACGCGAATGTCTTGGCTCGCCCACAGTTTCACAGGTCAACGGCACCACGTCGACAGCCAGTTGCTGGACCAGGGCCTCGGCCGAGCCCAGACCCCATCCTCAGGTACGAAAGACGGACGTGTGGCGTACTGCTGACAACCAGGCCGCTGTGTTACCACTGCGGTGAAGCAGATCACGTCTACCGTCGCTGCCCGTACCGAGAAATTGGACTTCCCGGTTTTTCGCCATCTGCTCCCCGCCCCCGCTTTAGTGAACGACCTCCACAAATTGAAGATTATCTTGCGACGAGAGCAACCGCCAGGCTTCGGCCGCGTTCGCCGTCACCAGGTCGTGCAAACAGCCCACCCAACGTTCATCGAAGGCCGTCAGGACGTGCCCAGGGGAAGGTCCCCAAGTCCTGGGAGACGGGGATACTAAAGCGGCAACCTCAGGAGGCAAGGTTGCTAAGGACGACAGCTACCAATCCCCTCCAACTGACCCAGACGAACGATCCGACTAGGTTGACGTGTGAGGAGGTAGCGACGACGTGGTGACCTGTGGTACAACGGCGCTGACAACCGAAGAAAGCGCCGATGACGCCGTCAGTGCTGAACTGCCTCTTTTTGTCGACGGGCACGAAGTGACTGCTTTGGTGGACACTGGTGTGGACTTTTCTATAATTAGTCAACGTCTCGCGGCACGCTTACGAAAAGTTAAAACCCCGTGGTCCAGACCTCCCCTCCGTTCGGCTGGTGGACATCTAATGGAGCCCGTTGGAAAATGCACTGCCAGAGTTCGTATCGACGCTTCAGATTTTGTTACCTCATTCATCATTCTGCCGCAGTGTTTGCAAGGACCTCATATTAGGCATGGACATCCTGGGGGAACACAAAGCAGTAATAGACCTCCGCGAGCGTTCCGTCACATTTTCGACTTGCTGTGTACCTTCAGAACTCAAGAGGACCTATGCTCGGCGTTGCGGGTTATCGATGACGGGGTTACTTTGCCACCCCGATCATGTGCCCCTGTATCTGTCAATTGCGACTCGTCATGCTACGGGGATGGCATAGCAGAGTCGTATAGCGCTCTTTTTCTAAACCTTGGAGTCGGCATTGCTCGGGGTATAGTGCACCTAAATGATGGTTGCACCGCGATCTTACTTACAAACTTTGGACATGAGCGTCAGCAAATCCCGAAAGGTACCGCCGTGGCAAGCTTCAGAACATCGCTGACGGTGCAGAATGTGTCGTGTTGCACGCAAAAACATCAGACACGGAGCGCTCGCCCCCCACTCTCAATATTTGTCCAGACTGCCACCAGAGAAACTGAAAGGGCTTCTCCAGTTATTTCTGGAATTTCAATATTGCTTTTCTTCGACAACGAGGGTTCGCCAGACAGCGCTAACAAAGCACCGCATCGTTACCGACGACAACCAAAGGCCCATTCATCAGAATCCTTACCGTGTCTCCCCTAAAGAACGCGATGCCATACATCAGCAGGTGCAACAAATGCTCGAGGACGATGGTATTCAGCCATCTCAAAGCCCGTGGTCGTCACCGGTGGTCCTAGTGCGAAAGAAAGACGGCACTTTACGCTTTTGCGTTGACTACCGAAGCTGAATGAAGTCACAAAAAAGGATGTGTATCCGCTCCCGCGCATTGACGACTCTCTGGACAGACTGCGCGATGCGCGCTACTTTTCGTCGATGGACCTAAGAAGTGGTTATTGGCAGATAGAAGTCGATGAGCGGGATCGTGAAAAAACTGCCTTCGTGACACCAGACGGACTTTATGAGTTTAAAGTTCTCCCCTTTGGATTGTGTTATGCTCCGGCAACATTTCAAAGGATGATGGACACTGTTTTGACCGGCTTGAAATGGCAAACGTGTTTAGGTCTACCTCGATGACGTTGTCGTGTTTTCCGAAACCTTTGACGAGCACCTGAAACGGCTGACTTCTGTCCTTCGGGCCATCCGTTCCGCTGGACTCTCTTTGAAGCCTGAGAAATGCCATTTTGGCTACGAGGAGCTCCGTTTTCTGGGCCATGTTGTTAGCCGCCAAGGGGTCCGACCTGACCCTGACAAAACTGCAGCCGTCGCTGACTTCCCTGTGCCTACAGATAAGAAGTCCGTGCGCCGCTTCTTGGGCCTGTGCTCCTACTACTGACGTTTTATACAGGCCTTTTAGCACACTGCTGCCCCACTAACCCAACTAACACGAAATGACTCGAGTTTTGTTTGGGCTGAAAACATAAAGCGGCTTTTGACGAGCTCAAGCAATGCCTACAAGCTCCACCTGTGCTCGCACATTTTGATGAAAATGCCTACACGATGGTCCACAGAGACGCAAGCAACGTCGGACTCAGAGAAATTCTCGTACAACGGCAAGACGGTGCTGAAAGGATTATCGCTTTCGCGAGCAGGGCCCTTTCCCGCGCAGAGTACAACTACTCCCGCCACCGAAAAAGAACTGTCTTGCTGTTGTGTGGGCTGTAATGAAGTCCCGCCCTTACCTTTATGGCCGGCCATTTCAGGTCATTAGCGACCACCACTCGCTGTGCTGGTTGACAAACCTCAGGAACCCATCGGGACGTCTTGCACGCTGGAGCTTACGGCTTAAGAGTTTGACATGACTATTGTATACGAATCCGGCCGGCTACATTCGGATGCTGACTGTCTTTCCCGGGCACCAGTGGAAGCAGCGGACACTAACTACGAGGACGATGATGTGTTCGTCGGGGCTGTAGACATCATCGCAATGTCCGAGAAGCAGCGGCAAGATCCAGAACTGCGCCTATTGATTGACTATCTGGAAGGGCACACATCGGTCGTACCAAAAGATTTTGCAAGAAGCTTGCCGTCCTTTTCGTTACGCAGTAGCGTTCTCTACAAGAGGAACTTCGCCTCTAGCGGCAAAGAATACCTACTGGTAATGCCCACAAGTCTCCGCGACGAAGTACTGCTGGCCTGCCATGATGAGCCAACTGCTGGCCACCTTGGCTACGCCCGAACACTGGCGAGAGTCAAACAAAAGTATTACTGGCGAAAGCTTTCAGCGGCTGTTAGCAGTACGTACGGACGTGTCGGGACTGCCAGCGCCCAAAATCGCCTCCTGGCCGCCCTCCCGGCTTGCTACAACCCCTTCAGATTCCAGCCGCACCATTCGAGCAGGTTGGCATGGACCTTTTGGGCCCGTTTCCCACTTCGTCGTCGGGGAACCGATGGATAATCGTAGCAACCGACTACCTCACCCGCTATGCCGAGACGAGAGCTCTACCTCGAGGGACAGCTGTAGAGGTGGCCCACTTCTTTCTGGAAATATAGTCCTTCGTCATGGTGCCCCAGCCATCGTCATCACGGATAGGGGAACGGCATTCATGGCCCAACTTGTCCGAACATTAATGATGCTCAGCGGTACTTCTCACAGGAGAACTACTGCTTACCATCCGCAAACTAATGGACTGATCGAGCGGATGAACAAAACAATCGCCTGACATGCTGTGCATGTATGTAGACGTCGAGCACAAGACGTGGGACGCCATTTTGCCGTATGTAACGTTCGCGTACAATACGGCACCGCAGGAAACGACGCGAATGACTCCATTTCGTTTCCTCTACAGTTGTGACGTAGCCACAATGCTAGACGCGATGCTGCCGCCACGTTGAAAATGATGATGACGGTTGTGCCCATTAGATCACGCAGCGCAGCTGAAGAGGCAAGACAGCTAGCCCGTGTCCGCATCAGGGACCAACAGCACCGCGACGCAAGCCACTACAATCTGCGCCGCAGGCACACGGAATTCCAGCAAGGTGATGAAGTTTGGGTATGGACACCTGTCAGACGCCGCGGGCTCTCCGAGAAGTTGTTGAGAAGATACTTCGAACCTTACAAAGTATTGAGACGACTAAGCGACGTTACGTACGAGGTCGTACCATCCAGCCATGTTTTTCCCGGCCCGTCGCCAGCCTCGACCAGAAACGGTTCATGTAGTGCGCATGAAGCCCTACTATACAAGGTAGCATTCTGCAATTGCGCCCAAAGGTACCTGACACAAATACTCCCTTTTGCGCATCGGGACGATGCTGCCATTAGGGAGGGGGGCTAATGTCACGGCATGGCCTGTTGCGCGCGTCCCGGCCACAAAGAACAAACAAAGAAAGGATTCCTCGCGGAGCAACCAACCAATCAACAGCGGCCAACCAACTAAGCCACGTGCTGAAGAAGAAGGGACACGCGTGGCGGGCGCGAGAGAGAGCTCGGTGGCAGCGGGACTAGGGCGTTCCTTTCATTGAGGCACAAGTTCGCCTTGTAATAAATCTGTTTGTCCTTTACCACCAACATCATCTTGTTGAGTTTGTGCCACGCTACAATATATATATATATGTGAGTGTGTGTGTGTGTGTGTGTGTTATGCGTGTGTATGTATATATATTACGCAAGTTCTGCTTTCTAGGGTCTTCGTCTTACTACTTCGAGCTAATAAGGAATTTACCCGATTTGCAAAGTATTAGTTGTGCTCACTTAACTTCGTTTGAAGTTTGTGTACGTATCAGAGTAGCCCCTACCATAGCGTCGCATAGCATTCGCATCGCAAATCCCGGAGGATGCCTAAGCTTTCCTCAGAATGCGAGCCGAAAGCCTTATTTGCCTTCCTTTGATCCGATATTCAAGTCTCTGTTTACCTTTTCGGTTTTGTTCCTCCGCCACTTCACAGCCCGCTAAGCACATTCTGCTCGCCAGCTATCTCCAGGAGTACTTTCTTTGTCCCTGTCGTTACCGTCAGCAACCAAGGTGGCCTGTGTTGCTAGTGGGGCATGAACCTGCCCTCGTCGGCGTGGCTCGTTTTAAATGCGAATGCATTTCTTAGTCGGGGGTTGTCGTGCGTTGGCCGGCGTGCGCCTAGCAACAGCTGTGGCGCGCCTAGCAACCGGACCACGTGGTAGATCGGGCGGGAGTAGCGGAGAGCATGGGAGAGGAGGAGCGCGCTCGGCGTGTGACGGCGCCCGCGTCGCGGAGCTCGGGCGGAGTAGCGGAGAGTGAGTGGAGAGGAGGAGCGCGCTCAGGCGTGTGAAGGCGCTCGGGGGTGTGAAGGCGCTCGCATCGCGGAGCTCGGCGGAGATAGCTCGCGCGCGGGCGGCGGGCGTGTTGCGGGGGTCTCTCTCTCCTCTCGTTGTACCTGACGGCCACAATCACCGCCTTGTGGTCGCTCAAGTGCACGGTCAAAGGGTCTTTGAGAAGCATACGCGCGGCACGCGAAACTGTGCCGCGCGTATGCTTCTCAAAGACCCTTTGACCGTGCACTTCAGCGAACCAAAGGCGGTGATTGTGGCCGTCAGGTACAACGATAACACAAACAGGTGCTGATGAATGAATAAATGGTTACGTTCACACTCTCGTCTCTCTTCATTAAGTACGCCATTAATAATAATTACTCGCAGCGCACTCATCGGTGCACCCAATGCATTCGCATATCAGGACGATCCCCTTCGGGGAGGTGGGGAGATTTTTTTTCTTTCCCGGTGAGCGGTACGTCGCATTTTGAACTGAGTCCTGTTCCAGTTTCTCCTGCCGCCACCCTGGTTCTTTTAATTGCAAGTAGTCGCGGGATCGCCCTCCGTAGGTCGCTCTCTTTCCATGCACGCTGTTCCCAGCTCACGCTACCCAGCTCGCGGAACTTATCTCCCTTCGGATTCCTTATTTACTTTTCCGCACGAAGCTCGGGCTTGAAGATAGGAAATTTATGCATTTCGCAAAAAATTTGCGTGCCTGTCATGAGAGACTGCGAAAAAAGCGCTGTCAGAATTCTACAGACTGCAGGGATGTACTTTTCGGTATAGTATGATTAATACCAGTATGATCTGAAGTAGACCAGTTTGTATTGCAAGTTCAAAACCATATCGAAAGACTCCTAAATGTTTGCTTGGCTTGATTACATACGAATACTTGCTTCAAAGTCAGTTCAATTTCTCTTCTTGCCCTTTAGTCATCGGCCCCATATTCTCTTAAATGTCTCTGCTAAGCAATGACACGCTCCAAACGCACAGCACTGCTTCATGAAAATGTTTCAAATAATCAGAGGCCACAGCACTGCTAACAGGTATACATCATGGCAGGTTCCACAACATGCAATAACTAACCTGAAAGTACATAATCGGTGGGTGCACCGATATGGCAGCAGTGCCTGGACCGATGTGTCGAGCAAATGCGCTGACTTCTGAACGGGTGGTCCAAGCGGCCAGATGATGGATGAATGACCATTCCTGGCGGCAAAGCGTACGGAGCACCAATGAAAGGCAGGCAGTACTTGGGTACAGCAGGTGCAGTGTCGGTTGGCCAAGGGAGGCCCTGGCAAAGCCTTTGAAACTGGACTGGAAGGCAGCTGACCCAGGACAGCCAGCAGCAGCACCTGCAGGTGCATAATCTGTGAGTGTGCTGACACTTGTTGAAATACGAGAAGAGCACACACAAAGCACGAATGCTTACATCAAGTAGATTTTTAATCGTTTAAAGACAGCTACCTCCAAGGCACTAATAAGAACATTCCCGGAACACCCCAAGTGAAATTTAGGTCACAGTAAAAATGTATTTATTAGACCCGCAGGTACTGTGAGTGGGGTATGCATGATATACGCAAAGCTCACTGCTGAGCTAATTTGCATAGAACGCATGCTAGCAGCTCATCTGTATCCCTTGCTTTCAATCGGAACTGGTGTGTGATAGTTGAGGCTCCTCCATTTCAATGTCTGACTTGTATCTGCACGTTCAATTCTCCAATATAAATCGAGTTGAGTGAGTGCCTACAGCTTTCTTGTTAGTCTCTGTATGGTCTGCGGTTTTGCGAAAATGAGAACTTGCGAAGTCGCTCAATTTCTGCACTAATTTAAACAATACATATTCCTCTGATATCAAGCCCCAGACTTCCTGAGAGCTACTCTGACGGAATCGGCAGGCGCCTCGTAGGCGTTGTGAAATCTCCCCCACTACCCCGAGACTATGCTAACTCTCTGCGAGGCCACATGCGCGCATTTCACCTTCAATTTGCACGTATGTGAATTCTTCGCGGCCCGAAGACCGCGAGGCGTACGGTCGCCGGTCTCGCGAGCGCAATAGCTGCGAAGCGCACTGCACGGAATTCGTGTAGGGGGGGGGGGATTTCACAACACCTACGAGACGCCAGCCAAGGAATCAAGTGTACGCTTTTCACATGCACTTCCAGGGAACCTCCTGTTCATGTTATTTCTTGGTATACCGCGGGTATTCACGAGGGAGGACTAATCACAGCGTTGTGCCACTCCCGCGAAATTGCGACTGCGATCTGCAACCACAAAGGCACTGTTTGAGAGACACATAAACAAACGCCCCGGTGTTAAAGAGCCTTGCGTGATGTGAAATTATTAGCAGCCGTGTACCACAGCGCGAGCATCGTAGCCAAGGTCTAGCTTCAGCGTAAATTGATGCTGACTTCTGCGGAAACGGTGGACTGGGCGCCACACAAGTATACTAACTCACGTAGGCTCTCAGAGACAAACGAGATGGGGGTCTAGCGAATTACTGACCCATAAACACTACAACTCGTTCCACCCAAATACAGAATAATAAAAAATGCGTACTTACCCGAGCAAAAACGATGTTTCCAACGTACAATTCTCCTTCACTGCCGTCTTCACCTCGCGGACACACGAACACGCTTTGTTCTGATGCAATGTCATCCACTTTTGACGCGCAGTATTGTATCCGGCGGTGATCGTTCTTTCCGGGGTCCCCATGTTCAACACACGCGTAGGTTGGAAGGGTAGACATCACCCATAAAGCTTTTATAACTATTATTTAAGCTTGAAATAGATAAAACTGATCAAATCACGCGAGGAACCACTCGGCACAAAACGCCATGAAAAAACACACAAAAAGTGAGAGATAGTTGCCAGACTTCAAATGCAGCACCTCTATGTTTGACGAAAATTGTGTTAGTACTGTAATGTTGGTAATTATCTTTCTGCTTTCAAAGTCTGAAATGTGTTTATAACTTAAATTTAAGGTTTTCTAAACACAAAACTTGAATACACATAAAGTACTAGACATATATAGTGATATTGTAAAGAGGTTTTGACGTTTGTTTTGGTTTTGTTTTCACGGCGGGCTTCTCAAGAGAGAAGGTGCGAGAAAACGAGCTACTTTGGGTTTAGGAAGAGGGCGGTAAATGTCGGCGTGATAGAAAGCAAGGAACAGGCGCTTACCCTGGTCGTAAAAAAAAGAGCTAATAAAACCCTCACCTAAAAAAAAAACAGGTTCGACGAGGAATCGAACCATTGACCCACAAAACCGCAAACGGACGCGTTAACACTCGCTATCTCGGGAGGCAGATTGCGGGGCGCCTAAACAAACTCTATACTTACGTAAGTTGTCAACGAATATTGTCGTTTGTATCTTCTTTATGCTGCATTTTTGAAATTCTGGCTGTCCTAACGCTTGTTTCTCACGCACCGGTCTTGCAGACGAGGCCGCATTGCTAGCGCTGCAAGCGATTGAGCCAAAGCTGCCTTATTTGACTCAAGAAAAGCTATCGCAGTCAACCCGACATTTTCTGCGCAAGCCACGGTAGCCAAGAAAAAATAGGAATGTGCCGTTAGTATTATGGCGTTGATAACACTTGTTTGTCCGGCACCGTCTTGCAGACGAGCAACGTCGCGCTAATACTTCAAGCGATGTCACTCCTGGCATTCAGGCGCATCAAACCCGTCGTGTAAAACGACTGCTAACAGTGCGAAAACCTCTGAGTTTGTAACAAGTGGGGATTATTAGAAAGCGACCGAAGCATGCGGTGGCGGCGACGTAATAGGTACAGCAAACAGGTAGGCAGAACGGCAGCGACGAGCGAAAATGATTTTACACGACCGCCCCCGTCGGCCTGCGCAAAAAAGGAAGATGGAACCCCTGCAGACACGCCCTCGAAGAAAGCTGTACAGCCGATTCAGTTTGTTGTGGACGAAGAGCAAACGAGGGCTGCAGCCACAAACGATTGTGCTTGCCATGGTATGAACCAAAGCATATCTTCACATCGTTATGTTATCGTCCGTCTGACTGTTACTTATTGAATGGAAAATTCAGAACACAACCGTTGACTGAAAGAATACGCCGACCACCAGAGAAAATAAAACAATGACGTTTCGGCACCCCGAACGGGAGCCTTGTTCACACTAAAAGCAGAGACAGGCTTTTATTCTTGAGGCTTTTATTCTTCTGTTTATCGAACACGTACTTCGTGTTTAAGGGTGTTTTCTACAAACAAGTTCACGGTACAGCCATGGGGGCGTCAATTTCGGTAATAGCCGCCAACTTGACAATGGAATCGGTAGAACGACGAGCGCTTTCGTTCTTCGCTCCAGCCCCGAAGATTTTCCTTCGCTACGTTGACGATTGCTTTTGCATAAACAAAAAAGAAAATTTGAACTCATTTGCGGATCACTTAAACTGCATTGAAGATTCCATTCAGTTCACAGTGGAAAAAGAAAACAACAGAGAATTGCCCTTCCTGGACGTTCTAATCAAACGGGATGGTACTAAACTATCTTTTGCTGTTTTTAGAAAAAGCACGCACACGGGACGTTACTTGAACTTCAAGTCGGTGCACCCTGCAGCGCACAAGAGGTCCGTGGTGTCTTCTTTAATGCAACGTTCCCGCACTATCTGCTCCACGGCTGCCGACCACTCGGCTGATGTCCAACGTGTACGTCGCGACCTCTCTGCAAGCGGCTACCCGGATTCCTTCGTGACTTCGGTGGAAAAGAAGTTGGATCGCGCCTCTACAGCCGTCACAGAGATGCTCAAGAAGATGCAGCATTCCGTATGTGCCGGGAGTGAGTGAGACTCTGGCCCGAGTCCTGCGCATGTATGACGTGCACGTTGCCCACGTTCCCACCCAGAAGCTAAAGGACGCTCTTGTGAAAGTGAAAGATAGATTACCGAAAGAACGATTTCCCGGTGTTGTATATGAAGTGCCATGCGCGAACTGTGATAGATTATACATAGGGGAATCTGGAAATTCTGAAAGACGGTTAAAAGAGCATTGTAATGACGTAAAGAAAGGAAAAGTGTCCACTAATGCCCTCGCGGAACATGCACAATCGTCTAACCATGAGATAGACTGGGGCAAGGCACGTGTTGTCGCCGCCGAGAAGGACTTCGCCTCTAGGCTGTATCTTGAATCCATAATGATACAGACGAACAAAAACACCCTGAACCGCACTGACGGCAATCTTCCCCCCGCATTACGCAAGGTGTTTAGGTCACGTGCTTCATACTACTTAAACTCTTAGCTTTCTGTCTCTGCTTTAAGTGTGAACAAGGCTCCCGTTCGGGGTGCCGAAACGTCATTGTTTTATTTTCTCTGGTGGTCGGCGTATTCTTTATTATGTACTTCAGTGTCATTCCCGACCAGACGGGCGTCCGTCGAAGCCTCGATTTCACAAACGTTGACGTCTAGCGTCTATGCCAGACCTAGACGCTGCTGTTTAGGCCCTAAAAACCACCTTCAGGGCGTCTGTCGGTTCTGTCTGATGGCGCGCTCGCGCCGCTGATTACGAACAAGGCGTCTGTTGGCGTTCACTGATCGTGTTGGCGAGCTGGTAAACGCCATCACGGTTAAGCTCCCTGTGGGAAGACTACGCTGTTGGGACGATAGAGTGCCGACAGAGCTTCTTATTGGCTCCACAAACTCCATCAAGGTTAAACTCTCTGTTGGAAGACTAAGCTATTGCAACGATAGAGTGCCGACAGAACTTCGTATTGGCCCCACAGGCGTGCTGTGAGCCCAAGAAGAAAGTCTTGTTGGACTTTTTGCCCGGGGCATAATAATACGGGAACAAATTCTTAGGTAAATTCGATTTCGTTGAGGACACCGATGCCTCGCGTAAAGTTTTATTTATAGGACTGCAAGAGGCATTTTGTAGCCTCCCCTTCCCTTGCACCCAGACATCGAAACGAACCTTGTGATACACTCGAAGAAGTATATTAGTGCAGAGTGGAATTAAACATTCAGCACGTTTTGTTCAATTTACGAACAGCAATTTTAGAGCATTTCTCCTGGTCTATGTGGAGAGGTCATATTAAACCTCTCAACAAGAGGTGAAATAGTGCAATGTGCGGTTTAAACATTCAGCCTGTTTTTGTGCAATTTTGCATGCTTGCATTCACACACCGTTCTTTTAGGCACCCTAACGATATGGTGCCGTGGTAACACCCCAATCGAGAAGAAATACTTTTTAGCACCCCTTTAACTGTCGTAGCACCCTTTTGAAACTGTTGATTACACCCCTGATTTTTGGCACCCTCGAGGTGGGGTGCCCGAGCAATATTTGGGCGCTTGAAGGGTGCAAAAAGGATGCAGAATGTTCAGTACACCCTTCTAGCACCTTAAAGGGTGTAAAAATGTTAAGATTTACACCCCTTAATTTGTGGCACCCTCATGATTGGGTGACGGAGCAATGTTTTGGTCCCTAAAAGGTGCAACAAGGGTGCAAAATGTTGAGTGCACCCTTTTAGCACCTTAAAGGGTGTTAAAAGTTTAGTGTGCATGCCAGCCCTGGTCTGTCGAAGGAGGAGAAAAAACTGCTGTGCCTCCAAGAAAGAGTGCGTGGCTATCATATGGGTCATTTCAGAATTTTGTCCATACATGTATGGAAACCCGTTGAAGGTTGTGACAGACTACCATGCGCTGTGTTGGCTCACCAATTTAAAGGACCCTTCCGGCTGTATGGGTGGGTGGAGCTTGCGCCTGCAAGAATTCGACGTTACAATCGTCTTACAAATCTGGCAGAAGACACTCCGACGCCGACTGCCTGTCCAGCGCCCCCGTCGACCCACCACCACAACATTACAGTCGAAAACGGCGCATTCTTCGAGTCGTCACTGAAAGCGACCTAGCCTCCCAGCAGCATGCGGACCGCGAGTTACGCGTCATGATCTAGTACCTTGAAGGACGCAATATCGCCCTGCCTCGGGCCTTCAAACTGAACTTACCAGCATTCAACCTTAAATACTCCGTCCCCGTGAAGAATTCAGCCCCGGAAAGACGAGCGAATTATCATCTTGTCATCCCCGTAGACCTTCGTGACGAAATTGTGGAAGCATGCCACGACGACGCGTCTTCCGGAGATCTCGGCATGCTCGCCTTCACACGTCAATTTGTTGACTGCTGCTTCACCGCCTGTGTATTTTTTTATTTGTTAGGGGAACACAAGTTCGCTCCAATAAACGTGTTTCTCATTCAAGACAACTGCGTCGACTTTGGCTTCGCGACATCTTCGTGACATTTTAAAAGTGCGTACAAATAATGATACAGAAGTAGGTGCCGTAGTTAAAAACTATTGGGGGGACCTCCTGTGAGAAGGTACGTAAAAGAACAGCATTAGAGTAGTCAGCAAGTAAACTGTACATCAAAAGAAAATAAGGAGAACCAGGCAGAAAGCAATACATAGATGTATGTATATTCATGATGATGGTGGATGTTTATGGTGCAAGGCCAACTAGGGCAAAGACCGCCAAAACAATGGTTGTTTATGATGGATGAAGATGTAAACTGTAAAATTGCTCAACAAACGCAAAAATTAAAATCAGTAAAATCAGTAAAAGACAATAAGGATGGCTGGTGTAAAAGGCTGGGGGTGTGATAGTGCTGGCATGAATTAGGCGCAAAAATTATGCGTGAGAGGAAATGAGGTGTGAAAATGTTGTTTCACCTAAAACTTAAAAGTGCATTGTAGATGAATCATGGGATCATCCGCTAAAACAGTGCTGAGTGTAGTGGGATGTGTGGTCTGTATAGTTGTGGGAAATGTTTGCGTCTTCTTTTGTGGACTGCTTTGCACGTAATGAGAATGTGAATGGCGGATAGGCCCTCCCCACACCTCCTGCACAAGGGTCTTGGAGATCCAGTGAGCACATGAGGGTGCGTCGCGTGTGTGGCCTATCCGTAATCTAGCTAGAACAACTTCGATTAATCTGCTGTGTGAGTCACTAGTAGTGTATCGTGCTGTGTGGTTTTATTATGTAACTTGTTGTTTGTCTGTGTACTCTAGTCGGCTTGCCACGTAATGCGAAGTTGTTGTCTTATGTGTGGCTTGAGGTCGGTGTAGGGTATTGTTGTTACATCCACTGTCTTTGTAAGTGCAGCTGCGGCGGACTATTAATTCAGCGATCTCATTCCCCGCGATTCCAGCATAGCCTCAACCCAGCACAGGATTAGTTCGAAATTATTATCATACTTAAGGTTATGGCATTAAAACTAGACAACAATGTGGTTTTTCTGGGTCTGTGTGACGACAAAGGCAGCACCACGCTGAAAGAGCCTGTAAAGATATGGAGTTAGGAATTTTTTTTAATATTGTGCTGAATGGTGATTAGAATGCCGTAGGCTCTGTTTGAGAGGATAGTGGTGTGTACGCTCCTGGTTCTGCAAGGATTAGTTAGGACCACGAGCGGCGCGAAACACCATGGTTGAAGTTTTTGAGGCATCACTACCCTTTCAGCCCATTTATATTTATCGTGCAGGCAAAAAAGGGTTGCAGAATCGTAGTTCTCGAAACCCTGTTTTTATCCATTTCGATAAAAGACAAATCTCATAATACGGCTGAAGTTGCCATGGTAGAAAAAAGTCAGGAAATAATGCTTTATCTATATTACGATATATATACACACATAAGAAAAGAAACCTTTAAAACCAGGTAAAAGCACGATTGTTGCCAACGTTTAAGCAAAGAGAGTTGCTTTCGTCAGGGGTGAATGATCCCTGACTAATGATCCCTGAAACGTTGGCAACAATCGTGCTTTTGACCTTGTTCAAACTTTCTTTTTTTGTGTTCTCTACCATGTTCAAAAGTTCAACTGCTCCCTATATATATATATATATATATATATATATATAGTATATATATCTATCTATATAGATATATATATATATATATCTAAATATATATTTAATCTATGTATATTTTTATTTATTTATTTATCGTGATACCCACAGCGCCCAATGTTGTAATTACAGTGAAGGGGTAACATTACAATCAAAGAAAACACTGAGTACAGGTTTGTACAAAGCAAAATCGAACAGAAACAACCAAATAACACAAACTGATTGTAAAACAGCGAGCAAAGACAGCATACAATTGAAATGAATCCCTCATCGGCAGCATACAGCGGAAAGTTTCACTCGACGTAAAAGAGACCTCCTGCTGAGTTAGACTATTCCACTCCGATATTGACCTCGGAAAAAAGGACATTTTAAACAGATTTGTTCAGTATGAAATTTTTTTTACTTTGACTGAATGATCCGTTCTGGACGAGATGGATGTACTCTACATTTTGAAAGTAATTGGCGCGGTTTATTCCAGTTTTTGAGTGAAATATAATGTGAAAAAGCTTCAATCGGAGCATACTTCTGCGGTCATGCAAAGATTGCCATCCTGGAGAACTTTTTGCCGGGGACACACAGAAAAATAAACATTCCAAACAAAGCGAACAGACAAATTTTGAATTCTTTCTATCCGCTCTGTATCTGTGGCCGTCCAAGGGTCCCAGACTGTGCACGCGTATTCGAGAATAGGGCGGATGTAAGTCTTGTATAACAATGCCTTTGTGTCTAACGGAAAATGTTTGGTGTTGCACCGCAAAAACCCTAAACCGCGTGATGCCCTAGAACAGACATATCTAATCTGATGACTCCAGGAAAGGTTAGAAGTGAAAAAAAAATAACGACATATTTATGCTCATTTACGAATCTTTTCCGTTAAGGACATAGGTATAGGAACGAACATTTTTCTTCTTTGTGAAACGCATACAAACAGTTTTGTCCGAAGTAATGCTCATACCGCATTTCATGCACCATTCGGAAAACCTATTTAGGTCATGTTGCAAGAATTCACAGTCATCTTGATTTTTAACAACCCTCTAGAGAACACAATAATCAGCGAAGAGTCGCATAGACGAAGTAATGCCGGTAGTCACATCATTCATATAAATAAAAAAAAGCAACGGGCCCAGAACGGAGCCCTGGGGCACCCCTGAAGTAACATCCATATCTAAGATTTTTCGCCATCCAGGACAACTGTTTTCTTACTGTTCGACAGTAATTATTAAAATAATTCAAATAATTAAAATAAATGATAACATAAATAAATAAATAAATAAAAGAAAACAATGAAATAAAATAAAATAATAAAATAAAATAATTAAAATAATTAAAATACTAATTATTCCAATGAATTACAGTGCAAATAATATTATACCAGGAAAGCTTTTCAATTGTCAAAGAATGAGGAACAACATCAAAGGCTTTTTTTTAAATCAAGGAACACACAATAAATTGAAAAACCTTTGTCTAGCGCATAAAGAAAATCATGTACTAATTCAGTAAGCTGAGTTATACACGAGAACCCGCGGCGAAAGCCATGCTGCACCGGCGTTAACAAAGAAAAAGCATTCAAATGATTGATGTTAGCAGCGAAAAGAACATGCTCAAAAATTTTGCAAACTACGCTTGTTAGCGACACCGGCCGAGAATTTGATGGAAGCGATCTAGGGCGAGTCTTGTGAATAGGCGCTACATTTGCCGTCTTCCAATCGCGTGGCAACGCACCTTCTTCGAGTGACTGTAAAAATAATGCCCAGATATTTTGATACTGATGGGGCGCCCATGGAAAGCAAAGCAGTTGCAAGGTTATCGGTTCCTGGGGCACTAATCACATTTAAGCCCTCGAGAAGAAGTTGAATACCATGCTGGTCAAAGACGACGTCATTCATAAGGCCTGCCGCATAAGGACCTGGACAAACCGCACGATTACAGTAATTACAGTTTGAAAACACCGAGGAAAAGTAGAGGTTAAAAGGTTGGGCTTTTGAAACACGGTCCTCAAAAATATTTCCGTCAACTTCAAGGGTCGGAATAGATACCTGGTCATTTCTGCTTTGTTTGATGAATTTCCACAGCTCTTTTGGTCGGTCCTTGAAACGCTAGTGGAAAGAATCAGAAAATGAAGTCTTTGCCTGCTTAGCAACTGCGTTCATTGCATTAGTTGTGCGACGTAAGCGTTCAGATGCTGCAGGGACGGTTTCTTTTTGAAAACATCATAAGCCCGGCGCCTTTTATCTGTGGCTATCCACACACTGCCTTTGAGACCCATGGCTTACTTTTGCGTTTTCGTGCAGCCATTACCCATGAAGGTACATGCAGATCACGCAGGCAAAATAAAGTGTTTTTGCATACATCCCACACTTCCTGCAGACTGAGCGATGCGGATAATGTTTCGAAAACATCGTGGGATGCTTCTAGTGATTCCGATATTGCTGCTACACGCGCTTTTTATAGCTGTATAATCGTCTAGGAGGGGTAACAGCTATTTAGTATAAACGACACTGTTAAATACCTGGGTGTAACTTTTACAAGTAAACAGAAGTAGGATGCACATGTAAACAGCACATACACAAAAGCATATCACCAGCTAGGGTTCCTGCGTCGAAAACTTGCATTGGCACATTCTAATGTAAAACTGACAGCATATAAATCTCTAATAAGGCCGATCCTCGAGTACGCCAGCATTGTTTGGAACACCCATCAAAAGTACCTTTCCAACAAATTAGAAAACGTCCAACACAAGTCCTTCGCTTAATCTATTCAAAGTATTCGAGGCATGACAGTGTCACTGAGCTGCGCAGGCGGGCATGCTTACCGACCCTTGCAGCCCGTCGCCGTGTCTGTTCCTTAAAGTTTCTTTTTCTTTTATATCACAACGTTTAAACATAGATAAGGACAACTATATAAAGCCGCCTAACCATCACTCCCTTCGTACCAACCATAATAAGTGCATCAGACCATTCATGTCACGCTGTGACACTTTTAAATATTCATTCTTCCCGTCAGCAGTGGAAGAGTGGAACAAACTGCCACGTGAATGCGTTAACATTTCCTCTGTAGATTCATTTGCTCAAAATGTCGAAAGATTGTTTTATGAAGAGTAAAAGCTGCCCTTTTTTGTTTGTGAGCGCTTCCGAACACACTGATCACTGTAACACCTGCTGATGCCATGATGATGTTTTGTGACCTGGCCATGATTTTGTGCAAGAGCTTCCATCGTTCAATTTTAGTTTCACCAGCATCTTGTGATTCTGTTTCTTTCGTTATGTGCGATATTGCTTGGTTTCTACGCGAGTGTGTATATTTGCACGCCCACCCTGTATGAGCCTGAGAAAGGCTTACAGTATTAAATAAATAAATAAATAAATAAACATCCTAATAAACATTTTAGGGGATTTATTCCCGTGTGTGCGGAAATGCTCCAGCCTCTCTCGCCTCCAGCCGTGACTGGAGGCGAGCAGCAGCTTCCGCTTTCCTCCGGTGGAAAAGGCGCTATCTGAAGATGCCATTCTGTGACAACCCCTTGCTGACGCTCTAGCAGGGAGAGGAGGGTCCGCCGCCAAGGACCTCCACGCGGAAGGCAATGACGCAAAAGGCGGGCGCTTCTCGCGTAGCGTACGCCCACGCGCTCGCCTGGACGGCGCCAGGTGCACCTTATGAGGCGCACACTGACGTCCGTTCAAGCTGCCTCAAACTGATACCAATTGGATCCTACACGCTCTAGCAGCTGGCTGCCTCTCCACCGGACGCGACAGTATCTATTCCCGGGGGACTGATTTCCTCACGTCTAATCGATATCCCAGAACCTTGATTGTCTTCGTGGCGAAGTCATGCGTGACCCGAAGAACGGTTGGTGCCCCTGCTTCTATAGAACTATCACAATGGCAAGAATGACAACGACACTACGGGGGAGACAGAAGAAGTATTCAGCCATTCCATCTAGCCCCGCGACTGCCTAGTAGTTTTTTCTCCCCTTGTGGGGCTCGTGTGGTTCTCGGTAGCCACGCTCGCAAGGCATGCCCGGTACTCACGCCACTACAATAAAGCATTCCTTCCACTCCAACTGATGGCAGCTCCAACTCAGCTTCGCCTGACCACAAAGATTAGCATAAGTGACGCTGGGCCAAGGAAGACAATCAAACTCCCGAATTATAAAACAACGAGCGAAAATGCGGCTTCTTTAGAAATCACAAAAAAAATACTGCTGAATGACACCGCCTGCAAGTAATTTTGGAATACACCATGCACAGCCCGTTCACTATAGAATGCTTTCTGCTAATTGAGGGATCATGAAACGCCGCGCGGTTTCTCCGTCACCGTTAGATCTCAGAATGTGCCATTGCAAAAACCGAAACTGCGGCAGGATCGCTACAACTCAGCAGCACCGCCTGCTCACGAGAATTTGCGATGGATTATTAAGCCGCACAAGATTAGATATGCTGTCCTACTTGTAAACACACGTGGAGTTGAGTAACCACAATACGACAGCTAGATGTGCTGTGCAATTCTATCCAATTGGAGTAATGTACAAAGTAAATAAAAAAATGATGCCAGCTAAAGGGTCCATGAAGAGAAAATACAACTTTGTTTAACTTCAAAGAGTTAGGCTTCAGTACCTCAATAATCATTATTCAGGCCACAAAAGACGTTTTCTAACCGATAAAAACGCAAGAAACACTTACAGAACTTTAACATTTCGCGCCAGAGTTACTTGTTATCGGCGCGAGTGATGTCATATGGGCCAGCACTAAAAACATACTTTTCAGTGGGTTGGGTGCACGTTAGCATTCGAGTGATTCCATCAAACAGAACTAGCGGCCCCACTACAATAGTCCAGTCGTTTGTCCTGGCGATTGATTAGTTCGGCCGCCGCCAATCGCCCAAACAAGATTCTCTGACGTCATAGAAAAGTTGCTGGAAACCTGCTAGCGATTCGCCACAGCTCCACACGTTTTCTTTAATATCTCGTTATTTTTAGGGAGTTTCCGATGAATTCGGTATCATTTTTATCAAAACAAAGCAGCCTTTCTAATAAACCAAACTTGTATTTTGGGTTCATGGCTCTTTTCAGCACTGTTTCTTATATCATATGAAAGGACCGCTTGACTGCAACCGTATCCACAACTTATAAAAATTGCTTCACCTCTTCGACGACAATCTCCTGAATGCTGCGACTACATGACACTTGCTTTTTCTGCACTACAAAGGAGAAACATTCAGACACAGTTACCTCGCAGGACCTCGCAGTAAAATTTGGTTGTTATTGTATTGCTCAGTCTGACACATTATTATGATCAGACGAGAATTAAAGCTCATCATAAACCACGAGGGTAACGTTAACGCTGTTTTTTTAACAGCTTTAGGGGTATTTTTGTAGTTGTTTAAATTGTCGTTGTAGCAGCGTGCTGACGATTCTTATTTTTTTTTCAGCTTTGCAAAACCAAGGCAGAGGTGCCATCACCTAGGTACGCATTCGCAGTGATGTCGCTCCACTTCGAGGACGGCAGAAACAAATGTGGACACGGGGCCTACTTCCGCCTCCACTTTCTGAAGAGGTTGCTGAAATACTTCAATACGAACTTTACGTCTGCAGCCGCCTATATGGACTGTCTCAACGTCCAGTGAAGCAGCTTGCACTGAGCGAGACTAATAAACAAACCATAGCGAGACGTGCTTCATCAGTAAACCTCATCAACGCGAAAGCCTTGAGTGCGCCATTGTTCTAATAGGCGGCTTTTTAGTATCGTTTTTGTCCGCTACTATCGTTTTGTCATTTTGCTTTAGTATCGTTTTGTTCATCACGGCTGTTTAGGGTAAATTGAGAACCTTTCATTTGGTATTGAAATCGATCCCTCATCTCCACAACACGAAGGGACGGCATTCCCATCCCACTACTTAAGCCCTTACCCTGCGGTAAAACAATTGTTACTCCAGTGCGGGCCGCATGCTGTTGTGCCAGAGCACCCGGCCCAAATTTGTTGCACAGGGCGACGCGCCACAGCGACGCCCATTCGCGCCACGTCCAAGCCACACCGAACCGCCCGCGGCCGACGGGCTCAAACATGCACCACCGCAAAGTCGCCCCATCCTTCTGCGTCGCGGCGGCGCGGCCGAATCATGCAGTGGGTCATGCATTGGTTGAACGACCGGCCACCGACATGCAACCACACGCCTCGAGGCGGCGTCGCGGAGATGGCGTGGGCGTCGCCCTTCCTCTCCCCATCGAGGCGTCTCGGCTGATGCAACCGCTTCACTTCTATTCGTCGGATTTCAAACTTCGGCCAGCGAGAGCCGTGATTGGAGCAATTCAAACTTCTCGGGGGCCCCAACGGGCTTCCGGGGGTATAAAAACCCGCTGGGAGGCATTCTCCGGTGGCACTTTTCGGAGGCACCGAGTGTAGAGGTGCTGTCGCCTTTGTGCAAGCCATGTAAAGTTTGCTTACCCTTGTACATACTGTATACAAATGTTACTTCAACTTTTCGTCGGCTCCAGAACTTCATCGCTCTGCTCTGCGCCGCGTCGATAGCGGACGGAGCAAGGCGACGCCGCTACAACGATGGCTGCGGTGAGAGGGCCCAGTCCCAACAGCGGTGACAGCGTCGGGATGGCTGATTCCCAACATTGGTGACAAGCTTGGATGCGAGTCACAACATACACACTAAAACGTTTTACGCCCAAAAGGGTGCGTTCAGCTTATAACTGAATATTTCACACCCTTTAGGATGCTTGGATTCTGGCGCCGCAGGAGCACCCTTTGTGAAGCACCCCAGAAGACGGGTGCCTTCTAACACCCTTTCGAACTAAAAGTATCCTAGGGGGCTCCGTAGCACCCCAATCTGTACGAGCTTTTTCTGCAAAAGCACCCACCTAAAGGGATACAAAAAGGGTGTATCATCCTGGGTTCACAAATGGCGCAGCAGGTGTGAAGCCACATATTTCACAATATGACAAACAATTATGGTATGAAACATTCGGGCTTTCCACGCTCAGTTCTAAGAGACATTCCATTGAAGCTCAACGTCAGCTGATAATTTGCTTGAACGTGTTGTGTCACCGATTGTTAAAACAACAATTTAAAAAGTTTATTAGTAGAGCCACATCTCTGTGAACAGTTATAACATTAGACGGACTTGATTATTCAAAACTTTGTAAAAAATGAACTATAACTTCATTTCGCCAAACTGCAGCACACATCCTGCAAGCTTCACTGCACAGCTTAACCAAGCTATGCAGTGAAGACAATTAGGTGTGCAGCACTTCAACCACACAAAACTTCCTTGAACCTTAGAGCCCTTGGCTTCTCAGTAATGCATCAAACTTCCAATCACGGTGGCTACCTACAATGTTTAGTGCCTTATTCTTGAGCTGCGCATGAAAGCTCAATATGAAGGAAGACCAAATGCAAAATGTACTGCGGCTTTAATTCGTAATGCGGCTTTAATCAACTCATAAAAGTTGGGACCCCAAGCCATTTATTTTCTTTGCATTATTCTTTTGGTTTTACGAAAAAGAATTATGGTACAGCACTTGCAAGGTTTAGTGGTACATCGATTTTTATAAACATACAATTAGACTAAATGACCCCACATAGCAATAACAAGAACTGCAAACATCACAGAACAATACATACAAGTTCGCTGGTGAAGCCCATGGATTAAATGTAATATCTTTGTTGCTGAAGCATTATTTTATTATGAGGCTAGCTTGTACATGGTGCCTTGCATTATGTCCCTGCCGGTAGATGTGTGGTCACTTGTCAATGTCGCAAATGAAAAGCCAACAGCCAGTGTCCATTAGTTTCGGCTAGTATTACGAGGTGGTTCACGGCAAGCAGTCTACGTCTATAGCCTTTTTTTAGGGTTGAGTAGAACTGAAATAAGCAAAAGATTCTCTACAAAACATTCCTTCTATCAGCAACTTTAGTGTTTGCTAATTTCCATATCTGGGTTTCCTCTGCTTTTTAATGACATTTCCCTTTTGCTAAGAAGGTGCATAACCAAAATGAAAAAGCTTTTCCGTAAACCTTTGGTAGCTATAGAATTGTTGCAAAATATTTTACTCTAAATACGGCAGCTTAACCTGATAATATTTGCATTTAGAAACAATAAAATATGTTTAAATTGATCATAAATTTTGAGCTGCTTTTACGCAAAACTGCACATGGGATATGAAGTGCACCGCAGGGGGGGCTCTGGATTAGATTTCGCACATTTGGGACATTTAATTTGCACAGAAATATCTACACATGGGCTTTTTCCATTTGCGTATCCACCAGGAAAATGGCCGCCAATTTATACAGCTATTCTTAATAGTAGTTGACGTGCATTTTAAAATAAGCTCAAACATTATAGCCACAAAATTAATCCCTGCAAGTTGTAGGCATTGTGCATTACACCAGACATTGTACTACACTGTCAAGAGCTTTGACATCTACAATGACCTCTACAAAGGAAGCTTATACTGGTAGAATGTTTCATACCATAATTACTCTGTGTTCAGAGCTCACGTGTGAAGTATGGCTACTGTTGCTTCAGGAAGAACCGAGGACGAGCACCCTTCCTGGATCTCAAAAAAGGAAACAGAAAATGCCTCAAGCATGATTCTGAAACAGGGTTTAAAGAAACAAGAATGAACAAGAAATTCTTTCAGAACATATAAAGCAATGCAAACAATCATCATTTCTACAACAGATGACCTCATTAAGGCTGGTGATGGGGTATTACTTGGCTATAAAAAAGAGCAGAGAGCACTTATATAAATGGTACAGGGAGCATTCGCAGCCAAACATTTTTCAAGCACTTAAAGGCCAACTGCAACGAAAATTTACCTGCCCCAAATTTTGCCTCTACGTGTGGTATGAACCACTACATTCTCTTGGGACCTAATTTTAAACTCCACAAACGCGCAGTTTTTTTATTAGAACCATTCGAAAACACGCCACTTAAGCCGACGCAGCACCTAGCGGAGTGTCGCCACAACTAGTCGCCACACGGCGAACTTCCGGATGTGACGTGGCAGTCAGGACTCCCTTGCGGTCGTCTCCTCTCCTCAGTAGCCCCAGTAGCCCTTTTACGTTGGCCTCACGTGAGTGATCTGTGTAATTCGTGCCTCTTGCATGAATAATTGCTCTAACGCGTTTCCGTAATGCAAGAGGCTGAAGAAGTTCTTGGTTTCCGAGATGTAAAGAGCAAATTCGAGGAGTGCCGGGGCTGGTCTACGCGAGGCAATACACCGTCGGCGAGCGAGTACAGCAGTTGCAGAACGGCCGATTTCGTGCTCGTGGCGGTGGCTGCAGGCTTTCGGTCGACTCGACGAGCACGCGAGTCGCGTGTACGGCCTGCGCGAGGCGATACGCTGTTGGCGCGGCTGGTCGGTGCTTCGGTGGGCGAACGAGTACGGCGGTTGTGAGGCGCACTGGAAGATCGCGGCCGGGCGGCTCCACGAACGGCCGACGCGAGACGATACCCTTATCGTCGCGGCTAATCGGGGCACGAATGGGTGCGGAAGCTGCGTGGCGCACTGTAAGCTCATGGTGGGCGTCTCTACGAGTGCGCAATAAGCAGAACGGCCGACACGAGACGATGACGCTGTTGTCGCGGCCGGTCGGGACGTGAACGAGTATGGGAGATAGCTGTGCGGCCCACTGCACGATCGCGGCCGGTCTACTCTTCGGCAGCCGCGAGGTGCGCGAGTATGGCCGACGTGAGGCGATACGGTGTTGTCACTGTTATTGCGCGGGTCGGTTCAAGAAGAAGTACAGAAGGAGGCGCACGTTCAGGTCAAACAACTTCGTCAAAAAACAAATAAATACCAGCCGCTGTTGGCAACGTTTCTCACCAGTTTGAAGAGAAAAACAAAAACAAAAAAGCGGAGCACATTTGGCAGCATTGAGCCTCGCGAAAGGTCATTTTCACGACGCCAGCAAAGGCACTGCAGTGCTTTCGTCGCTGAATGACATCATTACCTAAAGATTTGGCGCGGGCACCCTGCTAACAGGAGCAAAACTTCCCGTGTAAACAAAATAATAAAATTCTGGATTTGAACTTTCATAACATGCGCTGAAACCGCATTCTTCACTCTAGCCCGCATGTTTCGATGCTTTCCTCCCGTGGTAGCTTTTTTTTTCACAAGCACAGGTTGATTCGATCGGCACAAGGCATATATTGCCTGTGCCGGCACCCATCTAGCGCTCAACACTGATTTTTGTGTACCCACTTCACAGCTCCCAGTTTCTCCACAACACCTCACGATGCCTGTGTTTTCGCTTTACCGGACGACTATAGGCGCGTCTCAGCAGCTCACAGCGAAGCAATAATGGTTGCACGAACTTCCCAACCCCTTTCAATGCAATGTTTCAAGAAACGGACGACCCGGAACACATTGAATGCGCGGTGTCTCTTCAAAGGCAGCCGTGGGAGAATCCGCCGGCTGCGCCCACTCGATTCCTGGGTGTAACGTCACTTCCGGCAGTCTGTAATGGCAGCCCTTTTTTTCCAGTTTCGGTTTTTAAAGAGCGTTTTTGATCTTTGTTTACGATGCAGCGACGCATATTTAGGCCTCCAATTTTTGCAGGTAGCAACTTTTAGGGTAATACTACCGGAAAATAGTGCATTTAAACAACCGAAAATTCGTTGCAGTTGGCCTTTAAACTAATCACTGTTCAACAAACTCATCAAAAATATTTGAATGCATGAACAACCAGCGGTAAACACAGGAAACAGTTAAAAGAGAACAACGGCACAACTTTGTCCCGTCATTGTCATCTGTGTCAAACATGTACCAGCAGCCCGGTCGAACACCTCGGTATCATAAAAATATAAAGTTGAAAAAAAGAAAGTGTGAAGCAGGTGACAAGTTAAAACGACAGCAAATTGGTTGGCTTTCAATTTTAAATGATAATATAAAAAAATGGCATGAATGAAAGTGAGCAGCAAATGAACGACCATGTTGCTAGCCCGACATTCCACTTTGAAGCAAAATGTCCGGTTGCAACACTACATAGACCAAACATACAATGAAGCAACCCTTTAGGCAAACAAAAACATTTCCTAATTGTTAAAAAAGCTACCATTTAGTTGAGAAAACCTGACCACAACAAGTTGGAATTGGTCACCAGATACAGTTTCGGAAATACATAGTGAACTCATTTAAAATATATGGTTCCCATAGAAAGATTGCTCATAAAAAAATTTCAGGACTACACAGATAAGACTAGAATCAATGTGCAAAGCAGCTTATTGAAGGAAGACGGTCTTCACTTAAAACACGTTAGCATTGAGAGATGTGCTTCCCTGCAAGTTGGGTGTGTAAACCCACTGACTCCTACTAACCTGCCTGCATCATCACTTTATAGACATTGAGGAATTTTACGAATTGGTTTATTGTAGCAAGCTGTCTAGTTTATTTCCCTATTTTGTTGGCATTTCATGTCTATTTCGAAATTTGCTGACCAGATAACTTTTACTAAGGTCATGCACTGGTCACAACGAATATTTTATTTGACTTTAAAAATTTTCAGTTTTGTTTTATTGCTCACCAGCCAACGATATGAAATATCAGGGCTCTTAAAACGCATGTTGGCTAATCATGACTTTTACCACAATTTGTTCGCAAATTGTAATATTTGCAAAGTATTCAGCCGAATGAAAATGTCATTTCGGAAGCATACACTATCATCAAGGCCTCAATGACTCTCACGACGTGGTACGCTTGTTTCTGTCCCAAATACCTAATTGCAGACACATTCCACCCAAGACGAAGGTAACATGCCCTCTAGGGTTATGAATATTTAAAAAGCCTTAAGAGTAAATTAGTTACTGCGCATGTGAAATTGTGGCATTAAAACAGAAGATCCCTCTGCGGCACCTTTCACTTGGAGGAGTGCTAGATCACAAACTTTGAGAAGCTGGAAAATGCTCCATGAGCCACTCGAGCCAGCAGAAACAATGCACGAAACAAGTTCGTAGGTGGACCGTTGGCATCCTGCGATTGTGCAAAGATTTCTGTTGAGCAGATGCTCTTCTGCTTGTAACACTGTTTATTTCACCTTTAAAAAGCAGCTGAACTTCTTCATGTTTTACTATTCGTACGAGCATAATAAAATGCTGCAATGCAGAACCATTACCAGGGTTACCTGAATGTTGCTTTTCTAAAAATAACACAATGTAGGTAATCTGCACACAACTACAATCAAACTACCATTTTTACTTACTTCACTGCTATCATCAGCTTTTGAGTGCTCAAGCAGAAATAGAGGTTAGACATGTGAGCAATCTGCTAAACGTATGCCACAAACTTAACAATCAGCATCAGAAATCGGCAAGGAAGGAGGTGTCACTTTTAAATGGCACTTTTTTCGTTCAAAACTTGTAAATGGTACAAAAAAACTCATAACGTAAACTATGGTTTATATTTCGCTTCAGTACCTTCACTTCAGTACCTTCAGCTGGTGGACAGCTTTGAAAACTCAGTGCGGTAAAGCGGGTTAAGTTCAAGCTCTCCTATCTTGCCCGCAAATGCTGGATTCCACGATTCCGAAATTACCGTGACTCGAATGTGGTGGACGCAAGAAAGATAAGGACACGCCCGATCAGGAGTACGTGGGGCATGCACGTCGGCCGCTTAAAAAAAGGTGCGATGTATTGCTGAGTAGACTGAATGCTTGCACGTATCAAGCAGCAACAACGACATTGGCAGGTGTGTTTGAGTGCTTTCCCACTGAGCTGGTCAGCTCATAACATCAACAGTGTTTTCAGGAAAAGCCCCAGGCCTTGTAATCAGCACGTTCCAGTTAAAGATAATGCAGCTGATACTTCACACTTGCAAATCTTTTTCTTTGTAGAAGGATGTTCCCTTATTGGCGGTCCCGCACTAGCGTTTGTAAAATCGCAGCTTTCAGAATCCTAATCCGGCCTGTTTAGATACCACAGCCAGTTACATAACTAATCGGTAAAGTGGACTGCAAGGACAGTGAATTCACATCATAAACATCCGAAAAAAGGCTGAACAAAGCAAAACTTGTCGGGCCTCATCCAAGACGAAAGTACAAAGGTACCAACATTTTTGTGTCAACACCTAAGAAATATGGCTTCAACGTTAGCATGAGTAACACCAGGGAATTCGGATACATGGCGATTAACTGCTAAACCCACATTATAGTTTTGGGCGAAATTTTGAGTTTTCGGAAATCAACACTCAATGTTGCCATTTAGTAGCTACATGTTAGGTTATGCATGGAACACCAAATAGGGAAGAGGACTTGTACATTTAGGTGATAAAACATTCTTCAACTATGATAGCCCACTGTGCTAATAAAACTGTGTCTGAAAACTTATGTCTTGTCGGACAAACACTGTTGGCAATGCTTGTGGCTCTTTTCCGGTTGAATAGAGGGCACGTGATGTGCTCAGACCATCCAGAGGTCTAAAACAGTATGGCACATGATTACCACACATGAAAGAACGGAAATGATTGGTTGCACAGATGTTACATTTCGGGCAACACAGCATTCAGGTAAAATCAATTCCCGCATACAGCGGAACCGTACACGAGGTGGCTCACCGCAAACCCAACAATGCTTGCTAGCGCGCACATTCGCTCGCAAACGATTCTCTCACGCCATTGTCAACACGGCACAAATGACAGCGGTGATTAACAAAGCCGTAAAAGCAGCGCTGCGCATTTACAGAGTAGTATCCGCCTGTGTTCTGATAAACTACGCATAAGACGTGGTTCTCAGTGATGAACTCTGAAGCAGTTCAATATACTGCTGCGGAACAGGAAACATTACTAAGTCTCGCACAAGCGTTTAGCGCTCAATGGAAGCGCCACAATCTACTTCCCCCCATCGCCTTTCTAAAGCCGAGCCCTCTAAGGTTCAACATAACAGTTCAGTTCATAACAATTCACACACACACACACACACACACACACCACACACACACACAACACACACACACACACACACACACACACACACGCACACGCACACGCCACACGCACACACACACGCACACACGCCACCACACACACACACACACGACACACGCACACGCACACGCACACACACACACACACACACACACCACACATTGGCTCCTATTAACAAATCCTTAAAGCGCTGATGACAGCTACAAACGACAATCCAGAGACAAGAAAGGCGGCAACTGTGACGAGACAGCCTTACCTGGCAGGAAACGACGCAGAAGAGCCAGCGGCATTCAGGGCCAACTGCCCAACGATATTAGCCGTCTTTAGGTGGTAAAGTTGTTCTCAAATACTTCAATGCGAAGTCGAACACGACAGACATAACCGAAGACGTCGAGGGTCCAAAATAATCATAATAACTTCGCTTGTTCACGGCACACCACAGAGAACCGGCGAAGACAGATTGTGCGATTAGAAATGAAAGTGTTTCGACCGCGCCGCCGCACGCCGTACTCATGGTTGCGGCGTTCGCAGTAGATTGCGTAAATAATTAAAACGACAACTGGTAGATAATTGCCTCTCCAGGCTTTATTATTTATTCTGTTGTTATATTACAGAAGCTTAAATTTTTAACTTTTACAAACACAAAACGCGAACTGCGCACGTTTCCTTGCGCTGGATTTGAACGATTAAAAAGCAGCAGATCATAGATGGCAGGACAATACTTTGCAATGAAATTTGGTTGTTCTACGTGTAAGTAATTGTAGAATTATATGGTGCCTGTTGATTTACCGCCAGATTTCATGCTTCCCCCCCACTATTATTTTCTTTTGATATATGACTTGTTCTCCACCGTTGTTTATTCAGGGGAGACAGAGGTGGTCTGTTTTTTTGCATTTGTAGAAATTATTGACGCTTGCTAGCCATAATAATGTCATAAAATTGTGCTTGCTAGTACGTTACAACTCCACTCAGGGAAGAGAATTACACTTGTCAGAGGGGGCCATGATTACGCTAGTGGGGCAGAAGAGAAACGGGGAGCGCCGGAATTTTCAAGTGTTCACAGTGAAAGGTTTGTGCCTGTGGTCCGGGCAACGCTGTAGAAAAAAAAGTCGGAAGGGAGTGTTATTGTGTTAAAGTTTGTAATAAGCAAGGGCTGATTTTTTTCCGGTTTCAACGTCAGTGCCGCTGCCGCGTTATATTGGATTTGGCGAAGAGAGATCCCATCGTAAGCGTCTTCATTTTCGGTTTTATGCTGTTTCATTTATTTTTATTGACCATTCGTGAGACAATATTATGATCAAAAGTAAAAAAACAAATCGATGCTTGTTTGTTTATCATAAAATGCGAAACCCCCATTCAAAGACAGCGCAGAATCGCGTCAGCCGTGTAACAGCATAATATTACGAGAACAAATTCTTAGCTTAATTAGATTTTGTTGAGGACACCGATGCCTCGCGTAAAGTTTTATTTATAGGACTACAAGAGTCATTTAGTAGCCTTCCCTTCCCATATACCCAGACATCGAAATGAACCTTGTGATACACTCGAAAAGTAGATTATTGCAGAGTAGGATTTAAACATTCAGCACGTTTTGTGCAATTTTGCACCTTCTACGAGCATATTTGCACCCTTTGTTTTAATACCGAAAGCATAGGGTGCTGTGGTGAACACCCTAATGGCAATAAATATCAATAAGCACGCTTTTCGACGGCTGTTGCACCCTTTTAAAAAAACTACTTACACCCTTTATTTTCAAGCACCCTTATGTCAGGGTGCCGGAGCTAAATTAGGGTGCTTAATGGTGCCAAAAAGGGTGCGAAATGTAAAAAGCACCCTTTCAACACCCTTAAGGGTGGAAAAATGTTTAGTGTGTGTGTACAAATGCAATAAACAAACCACCGAGTCTCTCCTGCACAAACAACGCTGGAGAACAAGGCAGATATCAAAAGAAAAACGTTGGGGAGGGAGGGGGACATGAAATCGGGCGCTAAATAAACAGACGCCAAATAATAATATGATTACTTACACTACAACACTGCCAAATTTCATTGCGGAGTGTTATCTTACCATCTGCTGCTTTTTTTACCGTTCAAATCGAGTGCCAAAAAACTTCAGTTCGCGTTTTGTGTTGTAAACTTTAAAAATCTAAGCTTCTTTATTATAATACACACAATAAATAATAAACTTAAGTTGATGTTATATTCAGTAGACGAAGCAATTATTTATTGTTGTCGTTTTAATTTTTTACGCAACTCCATGCCAACGGCCGATACCCTGAGTACGGCATGCGGCGGCGTGGCCGGATTCCGGAACGGATACCCCGTGACCCATCTTTCGTCGATTGTGGACTGTGGTGTGCCGTTAAAGAAGCACAGCTATTGTCATTAACTGTGCCCCTCGTCGTCTTCGATTATCTCTGTCGTGTTCGACTTCGCGATGAAGTATTTGAGAACAACTTTGCCAGATGAAGACGGCTAATATCGTTTGGCGCTTGCCCCGAACGTCGCTCCCTCTTCTGCGTCGTTTCCTGTCAGGTAAGCTGTCTCGTCACATTTGCCGCCTTTCTTGTCACTGGATGTCGTTTGTAGCTCTCATCGCCGCTTTAAGGATTCGTTAACAGGAGCCCGCATGTGTGAAATGTTTAACTGAACTGGGCAGGCTAAACCTAGAGGGCTTGTCTCTAGAAAGGCGATGTCCGTAAGTATATTGGGGTGCTTGCATTGAGCGCTAAATGCAGTGGTGCTAGACATAGTTAACGTTTCCTTTTCCGCAGCACTATATTGCACAGCTTCACAGTTCACCATTAAGGACCACGTCTTACGCGCAGTTTATCAGAACCCGGCGGCTAGTCCTCTAAACTGCTGCGCAGCGTTTACGGCTTCGTTAATCAGCACTGTCGTTTGTGCCGTGTTGGGAATGGCGAGCGAGAATAGTTTGCGAGTGAATGTGCGCGCCTCGAAAGCTTCGTTGCGTTTGCGGCGAGCCACCTCACCATGTGTACTGTGCCACTGTACGCGGGCATTGATTTTGGCTGAATGTTGTGTTGCCCGAGTCGTAACATTCGTGCACCGAATAATTTCCATTCTTGCATGTGTGGTAATCATGTGACATCCCTGTTTTAGACTTCTGGATGGTCTGAGCACATAACGTCCCTCCATTCAACCGGACAAGAGCCACAAGCACTGTCAACAGTGTTTGGCCGTAGTTTTCAAACACAGTTTTGGTAGCACAGTGGGCTATCATACTTGAATAATGTTCGATCTCTTGAATGTACGAGTTCTCTCCCCCGTAACAATTATTGGTGTTTCATGCATAATCTAACATGTAGCCGCTAAATGGGAACCTTTATTGTTATTTTGGAAAACTGAAAATTTCACCCAAAATCATAATGTAGGCGTAGCAGTTAATTGCCATGTATACGAATTTCCTGGTGTTAGTCATGTTTACGGTGAAGCCATATTTCTTACGTGGTGACACAAAAATATTATTACCTTTGTACTTTAGTCTTCGATAAAGCCTTACCAGTTCTGTTTTCAACCATGTTTATTGGAATGTTTATCATTTGAAATTGACAGTTCTTGCCGTCCACTTTTTCAAATAGTTATATAATTGACTGTACCATCTAAAGAGGCCTGATTGGGGTTCGGAAGGCTGCGATTTACGCACGCTAGTGCTGTACCGCCAATAAAGGAACATCCTTCCGCAAAGAAAAAGATTTGAAAGTGTAAAGTATCAGTTGCAGTGTCGTTAACTGGGACATGCTAATTGCAAGGCCTCGGACTTTTCCTCTAAGCACTGTGGATGTTACGAGAGGAAAACCACTCAAACACATCTACCAAGGCCGTTGCTGCTCCAAGACGCGTGCAAGCACTGAGTCTGAGTCTGAGTCTGCAACCTTTTTTAGATGCGACGCTCAGAGCATCGGCGGCCCTGTCATTCCTGCGTGCGTCCGTTGTTGTCCGCGTGCGTCCGTTGTTGTCCGCAGCCACTCTCCCGCTCTCCTCTCCGATAGCGAACACTCTCTCGCGAGGGGCGTTGAATTGTATTCGATTGGCTTGGCTTGGCTTGGCATGACTTGGATTGGAATGGATTGTATTGGATTAAAGTGGATTGTGTTGGATTGTGTCGCGTCATAGCCGCGGCAAACGCCCTGGAGCTGGCGCGTGCCCAGGTGAGAGCGTGTGCGGCCCAGCGCGCTGTCACTCCGCCGGTGGCCGGCGCTGCGCGCGGTGCTGCGCATATGCAGTACTCTGTCTCTCTCTGCGGTCTCCTCTCCTTCGGGTGCGCTGCGCATATAACCGGTGTGCCGCTCTCCGGCGGCCTTTCGGTCGACGGCTTGCTCTCCGCTTGCGCTTGAACCCCCCCCCCCCCTCAGCGTCGAATCAAACCAGGGTTCCCACGAGGGGAGGTGGGCGTAATTTTTTAAACAACCGAAGTGCATGCTGCACGTACTCCTGATTTGGCGTTTGCCAGGCGCGTAGCCAGGAATTTTTTCAGAGGGGAGCCCCACACCAGATGAGGGTATCAAATCATAGTTATGGGTCTTTCTCTCCCATTTACGTGTTTTGAAAGAAAAAAATGCCATTTAAAGGTGACACGTCGTTCCCTGCCGATTTCTGATGAGTGTTTAAGTTTGTTGGCATAAATTTAGCAGATTGCTCTCATGCCTAACGTATATGTGCGCTTGTTGGGAGTGAAGTAAGTAAAAATTAAAAGGTTTCATTGTGGTTGTGCATAGATTGCCTACGTTGTTTTCATTCTTAGAAAAAAAATTGAAGTAACCTGCCAATTGTTCTGCATTGCTGCATTTTATTATGCTCGTATGATTCGTAGAACCTGCAGGAGTTCAGCTGCTTGTTAAAGGTGAAATAATCAGTGGTATAAAAAGAAGAAGAGCATCTACTAAAAAATTAGCCGTGTATCTGCTCCTTTCGTTGCAAATGCCGGCTGAAGACGATAGTCTTTATCGGCTTTTGTGAAGTAAATGCCTCCCTTCGCTTTCACGCTCACCTCTCATGTTGTTCCTCTTGCGTCGCGCTCCTCCCAAGGTAAAGACGCCAAATGTTTGCTTAAATCATTTTAAATTTCCCGCGTTCCACTGCTCCAAACCGAGTGTCTCGATGCGAACGCTGCCGTACGGCGAAGACGAGCGTTACTCGAGGCGCCCTACTTCAACCTTTATAGAACCGCCTTTCCCTACTCCATGTGCGTTGCAAGCAGAACGTGAAACCTATCTAGTGGAACCGTCCGTAACTGTTGCCGGTTGATTTCTTAAAATGGCACCAGAAGCTATAGTGGTGCGGGTGACAGCAGGCGACGGCGGAGTGAATTCTTTTTTCTGGAGTTGATGAAGTATTTAATTTCGCAAAAGACAAGCATGTTTGATTTTTATAAAGGAACACGGCAAATATCACTTCTGTATTGATTTGTTGTCTCATATTCGCGTAATGTCTTGTTCTTCTTCAACAATGTTGACAAGTATGAAACATTACACCGGACATAGACGGGTAGATTTAGCTGTGACTATATAAGACTATTGCGCAGGCATTGTTTTGCTTTGGCCGGGTGGCTGAATCGAGTCACAGACAGACAGACGGACAGACAGACAGACATACAGACATACAGACAAACCAAAATTTCTGGGATTTAAGTAGCCCAAGAAAGACTATCGTCTTTAATAAAAATATCTTCACAATCGCAGGATGCCAACGGTCCACCTACCAACTTGCTTCCTGCATTGTGTCTGCTGGCTGCAGCGGCGCATGGAGTATTTTTAAGCTTCTCGAAGTTTGTGATCAAGCGCGGCCCCAAGTTAGGGATGCCGTAGAGGGATCTTCTGTTTCAATGCCACAAGTTCATGTGCTGAGCACTTACTCGTAAGGCATTTTAAATACTCATCATCCCAGAGGGCATGTTACATTCGTCTTGGGTGGAATGTGGCTGCAATCAGGTATTTGTGACAGAAACAAGTGAACCACTTGGTAAGAGTCATTGAGGCCTTGTTGATTGTGCATGCTTCTGAAATAACATTTTCATTTAGCTGAATACTTTCTAAATATTAGAATTTGTGAACAAAATATGATAAAAGTCATGATTAGTTGTACTACAGTGCAGGAAAGAAATACCAACATATGTTTTAAGAGCCTCTGATATTTCAGGTCATTGGCTGGTGAGCTATAAAACAGAACTGAAAATTGTTTAAAATGAAATCAAATATTTGTTGTCACCAGTGCATGACCCGTAGTAAGAGCTATCTGGTCTCCCAATTTGAAATGAGACAGGAAATGCCAATAAAAATTAAGGAAATAAACACGACAGCTTGCTACAATAAAACAATTCAAGAAATATTCAATGTCTATAAAGTGGTGATTAGGGCGGGTTAGTTCGGTGTTGATGAAATACAAGAGGCACCGCTCGGTCTAAAACAAATAAATAAATAAAGACGCCATGGGGCTCCCTACTGGTTCCTTGTTTACAATGAAGAGGGGGGTGAAAGGTCGCGACTATTTATAGGTTCGGTTGCGCAGAGTGCGCATGTATATCTCGGGGAGATTACCCCGCGAGAGAGAGGGAGAGAGAGAAAACGTTTATTTGAGCTTTCAAAAGTGGGAGTGGTTCCATAGTCCGGGAATCCATCAAGTGAGCAGAGAAGAGAGCATTCGCTCTGGATGTCAGTAGTTGCTGTACTTCCAGATGGCCGCTGGTCACCAGGTTCTCCCACAGCTCAGGCGTGGGAAGAGGGGATCGGACAGGTGGAAGTTTGGGATTGCACGCACACTGTATTATAATATGAGCTAGAGTTCCGGGTTGTGAACAAAACTTGCATACAGCAGAGTATTGAGTTGGAAATATACGATGCAGGTGAACTGGGTGAGGAAAGGTATTGGTTTGTAGTCTGCGGAGCAGCGATTCTTCTTCATGGGATAGTGCAAGGTGAGGAGGAGGGAAGTGTTTGTCTGTCGGACCGGTAATATTGCGTGATGTCCTGATACGTTACGAGCGGGATTGACGATGTGGTTTCCTCGGAAGCCTGGAGAGAAAGGGCGCAGGCTTGCTGATGAGCAAAGTTGTTTCCCGTCAGGGAGGAATGGCCAGGAGTCCAGATGATATTAACTTTCTGGCTGGGTTGGTGTGGTAAGAGTAGTTTTAAAGTAGAAGGGGCCACTCTCCCGGCTAAGAAGCTTCGGCAGGCAGCTTGGGAATCCGTGATAATGATTGGGTACTTCGTGTGTATGAGGGCTAAGGCGATAGCTAGCTCCTCGGCAACCCAGGTTGATGATGTCTTGATTGATGCACAGGTAATGAGGGCGCCCTTTGTGGTGACTACGGCTACTTTGTGTTGACCATTAGGATAGGTACTAGCATCCGTATAGGCGACATCTGTTCTTTTTCCATACATATTCTCATGTGCTTGGCTTCGGGCTTGTCGGCGGCCGGGAGGGAGGTCAGGGTGCATATTTTTGGGTAAAGGGCGAACCTGGATGTTACTTCTCCAATGGTCAGGGAGGGGCTGACAGACAGTATATTGCGGGCATGGGATATGAAGGCTGTTTAGGAGGGCTAGCCTGCAGGTGTTTGTGTTAAACGGAGCCGTTGGCTTGATAGGTGGCCTTCAATAAGCTCGGATACCGTATTGTGGAGGCCAAGTTGTAGGAGGCGGGCCGTCGAAGTGTTCATAGGTAGATTTAATACTTGCTTAAACGCTTTGCGGATTAATTGATCAATGCTTTCTGTGTCACTTTTGGTGAGGGTAAGGTAAGGTGTTACATAGGTTACTCGCAAAATCAGGAGAGCTTGAACCAGTCGAATGAGATGTTTCTCCTTCATGCCCCGGCAGCGGTTCGTACCCTGCGACGAGTTATTGTGTTTTAGTGTGCTGCATATGCACTGATTCTAAAAGCAGTCGTGGCGACAGGCGCTTCTCTAATGCGATTATGCTTGCGGAATCCCAATCGATGACGTGGTCAGTAGCCAGGCGATGATCCGCCAAGGCATTTCAGCTTGCATTGGCTTTTTTGACATTGTTCTGGTGCTATTGAATTCTTCTTTTAAATTTCCAGTTTCACCCATGTAGGATGCGTCGCAATCCTTGCATAAAATTTTGTAAAAAACTCCGGGTAATCGTGATTTCTCTAAAGGGTCCTTCACGCATACCAGCTTCTGCTTAAGTCTGTTTGTTGGCATGTGTGAAAATTTAACGCCATATGTGCCAAACACCGCTGCAAGAGCTTCACTGATGCCTTGCGTGTAGGGGACGCAGAGCGTTTTTGCCCTGTTATCTTGAGGAACCCTTTCGGAGGAGGCAACTGAAGCCCAAAATTGTTGCGTCCTCAGATGCTTTGAAGCGTAGCCGTCGCTGCGAAGTTCCTTCCTTACCACGGCTAGCTCTTGCTTGCGCAGAGCAGGCTCAGAGCAGATTCGTGATGCGCGTGAGAAAGAGTTCAGCGGGCGACGGAGCGTTTTTGGCCTATTGGATGCGCAGAGTCAAACCTCAGGTTGTCCGTTGTCCATTGAAAACAACATTGTCCGTTGAAAACAAAATATGTGCTCTGGAGGCGAAATTCTAGGCAAAATTACGCTGTCCAGTGTTGCAAAGATCTACTCGAGAACTATGCATCTGTGCCTTCACGTTCGCCAATTGAGACGCAAGACTTATACCGCGTCCTGAAATTTTGCCTGTAGAACACATATTTTCTTTTCAACAGATAATGTTACAAGCACCGGTTTAAAACAGCGATAGGAGCTTCCGTTCAGTAGTCTGTGCGAATATTGCCTTTGAGGCTCTAGAAAATTCTGCGCTATGCTAGTACAAGACGGCCCTAATATTTTTGTCTGCTACGTAGACGACTGTTTTTGTGTGATCCACCAACGAGATGTAATGCCGTTCCTTGAACATCTAAACTCTTGTGCTCCAAGCATCCAGTTCACCATGGAACAATAAAATAATGGACAGATCTCCTTCCTCGACGTACTTGTGAGGCGGTCGGCCAAAGGATTTACAACCAGTTTGTATCGAAAGCCGACCCACACGGGTATAGATACCTGAGGTTCGACTCTGCGCATCCTATAGGCCAAAAAGGCTCCGTCGCCGCTGAACTCTCCTTACGCGCATCACAAACCTTCTCTGAGCCTGGTCTGCGCAAGCAAGAGCTAGCCGTGGTAAGGAAGGACCTTCGTAGCAACGGCTACCCTTCAAAGCTTCTGAAAACGCAAAAATTGCGGGCTTCAGTTGCCTCCTCCGAAAGGGTTCCTGAAGAAGACACGCAAAAACGCCCTGTCGTCCTCTACACGCAAGGCATCAGTGAAGCTCTTGCAACGGTGTTTGGCACATATGGCGTTAAAATTGCACACGTGCCAACGGGCAGGCTTAAGCAGAAGCTGGTACGCGTGATGGACCCTTTAGAAAAATCAGGATTCCCCGTAGTTGTCTACCAAATTCCATGCAAGGATTGCGATGCATCCTACATATGTGAAACTGGAAATTTTAAAAGAAGAATTCAATAGCGCCATAACAATGTCAAAATCTCCCACCTCCCCTCGCGGGAACCCCTGTGTAGATGCGACGCATAGGGGGTTCACGTTGAAGCGTTGGACAGCGGAGGAACGGCACTGAAACGATGGAGCGGAACGGCGCAGGCACCGCGTTTTATAGCGCGCATAACGGTGAGGGGACGCGCCGGCGCCAGTGCGTCTGCCGCGGCTATGACGCAACACAATGCACTTTAATCCAATCAAACCAAATCCAATCGAATCCAATTTAATCCAAGCCAAGCCAAGCCAAACCAAGCCAAGCCAATCCAAGCCAATCCATTCGAAGTGTTCGCTATTGGAGAGGAGAGGGGGTTAGCGGCGGAGAGCGCAGCTCACGCGGCGAGGAGAATGGGGGAGGGGCGGACGCCGACAACAACGCCGACGCCGGATGCAGGGACAAGGCCAGTCAATGAGATGAAGTCGCATCTAAAAAAGCCAATGCAGCTGAAATTCCTTGGCGGCTCATCACCTGGCTACGGATCACGTCATCAATTGGAATTCCGCAAGCATAATCGCATCCCAGAGGGGCCTGTCGACACGACAACGTTTAGAATCCGTGGATATTCAACCTACTAAAAACACGATTAACCGGTCGCGGGGTAATCTCGCCGAGATATACATGCGCACTCTGCGCCGCCGAACCTATAAATATACGCGGCCTTTCACCCCCTCTTCATAGCGAACAAGGAACCTATAGGGGCCCCAAGGCGTCTTTATTTATTTGTTTTTGACCAGGCGAGTGCCTGCTTGTATTTATCAATGAATCACCCTCCCCTGACGAGGTTTCGTCTAACCTCGGCCTCTGTTAAGTGTCAGTGGGTTTAATCAGCCAACTTGTGGGAACGCACATAAGCTCTTAACAAATGAATTAGTGAAGCTGCGTAGTGACTATGCACTAGCCATGGTTTTTATTAGTTGCCTTCATGAATATGATCTTCTGTGGCAGTGTTTTAAGTAGCTCACTCGGACATTCCTTTGTTTTTTGGACATTGTGAAGTGTGCAATGATGTTTCGTTCTATTTCTAATTTTTATTGCAACTGTAAATACGTCAGGAGTCTCGTAATGAGTTTCTGGCAGTAATAGAGCTCTAGTGTGTGCATGAAGGCAGCCTAAATAAAAAAAACGGCTGCCTTGCCTTTGCTTAGGGGGCCATGCAGACAATATACAAGTTTGGTTCATTCGAAAGATTGCCTCGTTAGAATCATACTGACACCCTTTTTAACGCGCACTTCACTCGAATAAGCTATATAATTAAGAAAAAGGGAATGGCCATGCGAACCTCAAGCTCATTTCCCACAGCAGTACCTATGATGTCATATGTCCCCAGCTGTGCCATTGGCTGAGGCCGGGAAAGGCAAACGCAAGTGGGGCGGGCCTTATAAGCTTGCTGAATGAGCTGTTTGAGCTTAAATGTAATGCATAATCATTTTAAAGCAATAGAATGGTGCGGTAAACAATGAAAGTTACAAAAATACGCGTAAACATGCAAGTACCGATGCGCACTGCTGTTGGTGCGGCGTGACTATGCTTGTTTTAGCTGGACAGCACACCCCCGCTTTGGAGTTGGCTTGAACGGCACTGGCCGATTGGCATAAGCGATGTTGTCTTACGTGACCCTGTTTGTCGAGGATACCCCATGTTTCACAAAACCATTACTTTCTACAGTAAGAAAAACAAGCCAGGTGCAGATACGGTAAAAAACAAAGCAATGGCAAACAACGGTTCGTGGATGAGTATGGTAGCTTTACCTTGGAGGACATGGCTAGCAAGGCTGCAGACCCGAGTGACGCAGAAGTTCATTTGTTACACGCACTTTGCTGACACACCAAAAACAGACGATATGGGGGGCGCCGTCAAAACAGCACACGACGAAAGGGCACGCGACAGAAGAGCACCGACATAACAGCACGGCGTCAAAAGGGCACGCGAGAAAACAGCACGGCGTCAAAAGCGCACGCGACGGAAGACCACACCGACAAAACAGCACAGCGTCAAAACAGCACAGCGACAGAAGGGCATGATTTTATGGAATGCCTAACTGGGCAATTGTTTAGATTTTAAAGCGTATACAAACATTATAAGAGCGCAAGACGCTCTCTAGGACTTTCTCTTCTCGTTCCGCTATACTCTTTCTGGTATAGAACCAAAACATTCAAAAAAATAAGATGAAAGGTTGGGCTATATGAAACTCAAAATGGCTTTTGTTTCCTTTTCAGCATCAAGGTTTCTAGAAATGATCCCTTACACTAATCGTTTTTGAAGTAGCCCTTCAATTTTTCTTGTGGGGGGGGGGTAATGTAAGGGATCATTTCTAGAAACACTGGTGCTGAAAAGGAAAAAAAAAGCCATTTTGAGTTTCATATAGCCCAACCTCTCATCTTTTCTTTTTGAATGTTTTGGTTCTATACAAGAAAGAGTATAGCATAACGTGAAGAGAAAGTCCTAGAGAGCGTCTTGCGCCCTTATAATGTTTGTATACGTTTTAAAATCTAAACAATTGCCCAGTTAGGCATTCCATAAAATCGTGCCCTTCTGTCGCTGTGCTGTTTTGAAGCTATGCTGTTTTGTCGGTGTGCTCTTCCGTCGCGTGCGCGTTGGACGCCGTGCTGTTTTGGTCGCGTGCTGTTTTGTCGCGTGCCCTTTTGCGTCGTGCTGTTATGTCGGTGCTCTTCTGTCGCGTGCCCTTTCGTCGTGTCCTGTCTTGACGGCGCCCCGACAAAAGGGCCACATGTAAGAGGTCTAGTAAGGACTGTACAACTATATCCCTGTTCCTAATCATTCAGTATCATCTTTAGAGGTAGCCTTTGATAAAATTTTTCCCACGAACGCTAAATTACTCCCATTGAGTCTTTTATGAGGCCTTTTGCAAGATCACCTTACCGGTTTCCCCTCCCATGTAATCATTGCAACCGACGCCTCTGTGCGGAATGAGAAGGCAGAAGTGGTGATTTTTTCTCCCGGTTTGGATTGTGCCTTTTCTCTCCGATTGCCTGACTTGACTACATCTTTTCATGCTAAATATCTAGCGATTGTTCTGGCCCTTAGAAAGCTACATTGGGATACACAACACGCAATTGTGCTTACAGATGCTCTTTCTGTTTGCACTGCCCTATCGTGCTCTAAGTCGAATCCCCTACGTCGGGCCCTTGGGTATTTACTGCCTCTATCTTTACAAAACTTCGTTTGGTGTGGGTGCTTGGACAGGCAGGCATCTGGCTCAACGAAGCGGCCGACACTCTGGCGGGAATTGCAGTGGATGGCCCGGTGATGGAGGTTCTACCACCCATAAATTTTGTCACCCTCGGCACGATTTCGAAGATTAGGCCTGCTACAAAGCATGGCGGAATCTGCGTACGCAAGTTCTGACCTCGAGCACCTTCGGCACTAGTAATTCACGAGCTTGTGAAGTTACCCTCACCAGCTTTCGGTCTGGTGTCCGAAATTTAAATCATTACTTGTATCGCTGCAATCTGGCCCCTTCACCACTCTGTGTATTTCGTAACGAATTAGAAACAGCTGAACATTTTTTCCTCTCCTGCCGACGGTACTCCATACGAAAAGATACTTCAAATCAAATCAAATCAGTTTATTCCGACACAAAGTGCTGAGGACCGTGAACAAAAAGCCTCAGAAAGGGCTTGACAGGGTCCACGGCCCCTATACAAAGCAGATGCAACCAGAACAGGCATAAAATGTACAATTAGCAGTCACGGTACTTCATAGAATTCACACATTCACCACATCATAAAATTCACATACATACAACGGATGATACATGAACAATATTATATAAATGATACATTGTTCAAATGAAGTGGCAACTGATACCGTAGCATTTGTTCACCGTAATTCGTTCGGTTCATCGGTATTAGCCAGCGGTCAACTCGGCGAATATTTCGCGGGTACATTTTTGGCTGAAGTTTGGAATACTGCATAGTACGTTGTTATTTCTTTTTACATTGGTTTGGTAGCGTTTGAGCAGTAAGGATTTATAGAAATGGGTCACTGGTAATAACTTCATTTCTTCGAAAAAAGAGGCTGTATGACTATCGTATGCTGCGTTCATGATGATGCGAAGTGCTTTTTTTTGTACTTTGGAAAGTTTAGCAATATTCGCCTGAGTTGTGGTGCCCCATACCAAATGAGAATACTGCAAATGGGATAAAAACATAGCCCGATATACCACAAGATTCACACTTTTGGGCAAACAAAACCTAAGTTTAGAAAGAACACCTGTAATGCGAGAAAGTTTTAATAACACGAGGTCAACATGAGCATTCCCCGACATGTGTTGCTCAAACACTACTCGAAGACATTTCACCGTACGTGCAATTTCAATTTCGGAATTACCTAGTTTTAGCGTGTGCTGGCACCGAACTGTACGGTTTCTTGGTCTAAACAGGACTGCTTTAGTTTTATTTGCATTAACTGTCAATGAATTTTCTCGGCTCCAGCGTGACAGTTTATCAAGCAGTTCATTGGACATGCGAAACACATCACTTTGATTTTTTTGCGCTAAGAAGCATGGTCGTGTCATCAGCATACATTCTAATATTAGCAGAGCTACCAATATTGGCCAGATCATTAATATATATGCAAAATAACAGGGGTCCTAAGATGCTTCCTTGCGGTACTCCTGCAGAAACAGGCTTGAAACAGGAACTATGATTATTAATTAGCACTGTCTGCTGGCGATTGCTAAGGTAGGAGGTTAGTAACTGCAAAAAGGTATCACGAAAGCCGTAGTGGCCGAGCTTTTTAGCAAAGTTACGTGATCAATGCAGTCAAACGCCTTTGAGTAATCGATGAATATTCCTAATGTGTATAACTGTTGCTCAAAGGAGTTAAGAATTGCCTCTTTTTGCGCTAGAAGTGCAGTCTCAGTGGAAAGGCCCTTAACAAATCCAAATTGTGCAGTGGTTATTATTTTGTGCCTATCAAGGAATGACATCAGGCGAGTGTGTATAGGCTTCTCTAGGCCTTTTGAAAATATAGGAAGTATCGCGATCGGCCTATAATCTGTGAATTCGTTTTTGTCGCCTCCCTTGTGTAAAACGATAACTTTAGCCATTGGAAGTTTTTTAGGAAAAGTAGCGGCAGTAAAAGAAGGTTAAAAACATGCTCCAACACCGGTGAAACAAGGTCTAGAACATACTTAATCGGCCGGATTTCTCAGCCATCTACGTCAGGGCAACCACTATTTTTCAAAGAAAGAAAAGCGCTCACAATTTCATTTATAGTGACGGGGGCCAAGAAGGCTGAATCACAGGTGCTTTCATTCATGAAGTTTGCATAATTGGGGTTGTGAGCACTCTTGCATACTGATATGAAGTAATCGTTAAAGGCGTTTGCTAGCTCTGTATTTGATAAGATTTCATTGTTCCGAACAACCTCGTGTATCGTGTCATGACTATTTGTATTACGAGTCAAAACAGAGTTAATGTTTTTCCAAGCAATTTCTGATCTTTTGATTACACCACTACTGAATAAATTGTGCATGTATCGTCTTTTTTCGTAACGCAGGAGGTTATTAAGTTTGTTCTTTGCGCTTTGAACTGTTTGAACTTTTCGTTGTCTTTGGTTTGAATAAATTCCTTGTACAATTTATTTTTTATGCGGATTTCCTTCAAACACTTTTTTGTAATCCACGGTTTCTGGCCTCTGCGTACGCAGTTGAAAGATTTGTACGGGAAGCAAGTATAGTATACCATTTTGAACTTTTCATGGAAACAATCGCAAGCTGTATCAGGGTCCGTGGTGCGCATGATATCTGACCACTCGACTAGAGATATCGCGTCACGAAACCTGTCTAAGTTTGAGCTGCTATTGTCGCGAGTAATCACGCGACCATCTGGCAGTTTGTGTATGGAAGGAGGGGTAGATAGCAGAAGAACAACTTACAAAACAGCTTTAACAAATGGGCCTTCCCACTGTCTGTTCCTCTGATCTTATCGTTCGGGGTGAAGGCACTGAGGTTTAGCCGCGTAGATCTTTGCTCCGCCATGCACTTGTTCATTTCGGAATCTGGCCGTCTCCCGTGCTAGCCCCAGGCCATGCCGGGCTTCCCTCAAAAGATCCCTTCGTGTATGATCGCTGCTATCAGTGCCTTCCCGCCCACTGCTTCTCCTTCGCCAGCTTCCCTTCTTGTTTTATTTCTCTACATATTTTTCATGTTTTCTTTCCTTTATTTTTTATTTTATTTTATGTTGGTTTCAACACTTCCTCATGCCACGTCTCATGTTGGAGCGGTTTTTTTTGTATATATTTCCCTAATATTTTTTTTTCCTTAAATGTGTTCTTTAATTACTTCGTAATTTCTCTCTGTGAGCGCCCCTTTCCTGGCCAATCCCAGTGATTGGGTATGAGCCATCTCTTTTGGCACCACCATACCACTCTTTGGAAGCTGGCCGTATCGCCCAAAATTCTTTTCTTCCTCCTTGAGTTTCGCTTTTCGGCACTCGTTGCTCAATACTATTGTAAGGAATATTCCTCTCAAGGGCGTGCTTGAAACGAAACCCCTCTCCGCTACACTTCATCAGAGAAGAACCTACATTCCAATAGGACGGAAGGCAAAAACAATCGCTCAACCGAGGTACAGGCTCTATGCGGCTGAACTCCCAAAGTTGTTCAAAATATCCCCACTCCAGTTATTTTCCACTTTCCGTGTCAACAAATCAGTCACTCACCCAACCACAGTGAAACGAAGCTTAACGTAAGTATACCTTGTATACCTGTAAGTATACCTTGCAATCGAGATTAGGTTTATTCCTTGAATGTTCCCCTCGCGGTACTTTACATTGGAGGCCGGCCACCCGATGCAAGGTATACTTACAGCAGAATGGCGAGTTGGGCTAGTTGGGGAAATTGCATTTTCAAACGTTCAGAAAGCGCAACACTGAAAAAATGCGAAACGATGAAAGGGAACACAGGACGAGCGCTCGTCTTGTGTTCCCTTTCATCGTCTCACGTTTTAAATGCGGAGAATTACTTAGGCTTGCCAACTCCTCCGTCCATAGGCTTCCCCAGCTCATGACGTCACGTCTAGGCGCAGGTGCGTGCCTCTCCCCCGTACCCTCCTCGCTCTCAACAACAGCTGCGGCGGTGCGGGGGAACGCGTCTGCGCGCGCATGCGCAGTAGTTTCCCCGTGCGCTCCGTCGCCCTCAGCAGCAACAGCGGCAGGTGTACACGTGATAGCGGCGTGCTAGCGGCGTGACAGCTGCGTGACAGCAGCGTGGGGGGGGGGGGGGGGCGTGGAAAGGTCGCACGCTTGTGTACGGAAGTGCGCGCATGCGCGTCTCTCCCCCATACTCCTCTCCCTCGACAGCGCGCGCAGTGTATATAAGCAGCGGAGCGAAAGAAATAATTACGCATTCCAAACCCTCCCCACATCCAAACGGTAACCACAAACTACCCAATTACGCAACTTTCACGCAATACAGCCACCCCTATGCGACGCATTTACTCGAGTTCCCCCCGTGGGAAGGTGCGGGCGGGCGACTTTTTTTTTACTGTTGCGGTTTCTTAAGGTTTCAAAAAAAGGTATACTTATTTTATTTTTGCGCTGAAGGCGTTCTGAGCGCGGAGAGCAACGCTCGACAATAACGGCTTCCGCTGCGGGTGGCCGGCCTCCATGTAAAGTACCGCGAGGGGAACATTCAAGGAATGAACCTAAGCTATTCAAATTCACCATCCACCCATAAATTCTTATTTTAGCACCTAAGTGTTGCTGTTGTTGTTAACTATATTAGAAAGGAAGGCTGAAGGCCAGGGGGGGGGGGAAGGCGCGAGGAAACGAATGGGGAGGGCGGAGCACCCTCTTTATGACTTCTTCTTTGAGGGATCTCTTTAGAAGTCGTGTAGACCACTGCTAAATGGCCCGTGCTTAGAAGCATCAGAGCTTTCCCAATCTCCCAAACGCGTGCAAAACATTTCGTCCTTTTCGTATATTTGCAACATGTGAAGTATTCTCGGGTAGCTATGTTATTGATTTCACTGGCTGTAACGTTTGCTGTCGCGACCATGTCGCTTAAGTAGGTTGAATGTTTGAGCTTGAACAACTGCGCCATCAAAAAAGCACGAGAGAAATATTTTCGTTTATTACAGCCTGGAGAGCCCTCTGGGGTAAATTGAAAACGTGCTGATGCACAGACGAAAGATAAAACCTCAAAAACGGTGCTAAGAAGGCGTCTGGCACGGCAGCGAAATTGTTCCTGACAGCTGCGCAAAACAGTGCAAAAAGTGCAGTATTGGTATAGGGAACTATAGTATTGGCGCCATTTATTTAATGGTCTTTCTGCCTCGGCTGCCCTCCATACATTTCAATCAAACGACGACCGTGAATATCCCTGGATGCCCCGTTGACGATTCATAGAGTTAATCTAAAGTTTGCGGTAGGTTTCAATGCGTCTGTAGAAATATAGAGTTTCTCATTGTTCATTTATTTTGTGCACCTAGTTCAAAAGTCTCAAACGGCACAGTTGCATTTATTTCGCCTCGTTTCAGGGTAGTTGAAGAAACCTGTGTAGATATCATCGTTTCCACCGCTTACGAGAATTTTATTATGTACATGACGTCGAAACGTAATATAAAGATACATACAAAACAGCATATACATTTATGAGGAGTAAAACTATAAAAAATAAGACCAGCAGTGGCCTATATGTTAGAAACACCGTGTTTATCACAGATTTTCATCCAATAAAAACTTGACAGATACAAAAAATTACGAACACAATACTAAATTTATATTGATGGGAATGTCATGGCCCTTGTCTGCTCCTTTGAAGTCCGCTGAAACTCAGTCGACTAATGCAGCGTGCCAAGTAAATTGGGTGTACAAAGCGTTTGCTTGAACCCCAGATCTAAGCTCCACCCTCCCGTCGCCAGTTCACGGGCGCCTCCCGCGACGTTCTGAATGCGGATCATTTCGACCCCTGAGTGGGTGCAGCGGTGCAATTTACTCCGAAGCCGATATATGTAGGAGGGTGTCTTTACCGAGAACTGCCAGCTGTCTTCCGGCACGGCAAAGTTATCACAAAGAAAGCCGCTGTTTTGCTTTATCCTTTCCATAGTTTGAGACCCCCTTTACGACGCCGCCAAGCAGTTGCAGTTTAAGGCAGCGTTCCGTACACCGCGCGTGGCGTTCTCTATTACCTCGATGGACAAAGGTTTTGGTTTAGGGCACCCTACAATTTCAACCCCGCCATCACTCTGTTTTAAGGCGTTGTGCTTTACGGTGGGCTCACAGTATTACCGGTCTTCTCCCACTATTTTTTATGCCAGTCTCACCGTCCCAAAATTCGATCTACTCACTCTGTTACTTTGCCCCCTTAAGAGCAATAGGATCAGCCGCGGATGCAAGAAGAGACAAACAGCCGAATTCGCAAATAGTGCAAAATGCTTTGAGGCGATAAACTCTTGAACGTGAAGAAGGACGACACTGTTCTCACTTGAGCCTTCGCAAGAACTTCACGGAGAGCACGCGCTACGGGAAGCCGATACTGAGGCAAGTATAAACAAGGCAACCTAAACAGAACGTCTTGCGCGCATATTGTAAGGGTGTTGCGACGATAATTCGAACATTATAAAACATTTTCCTGGGCGAACAGCCGCTCTGTTCGTGCTCAAACTTGCCACGAAGGTCACATTTTGTAGTCTATTTTGTTTGATACCGGAAACAACGATGGTAGTAACCTGTGTATTCTGAAAATAAATAAAAACAATTTTCGCCTGCGGGAAAATGGCGGTTTAATTGTGATGTCCGAGCCAGCACAAGTTGATGTTGCAACGACGGATCCACCTGGGGTATGCAGAGCGAGACGCATGTTTTGGATTCACGTTAGGAAGGAGCCAAATGGTGCAGCAGACGAACAGAAAATGCACCTAGTAATGAGCTAGCAGACTACCAGAAAACCCAGTTTTCGGGCTCGCACGTCCAAATCAGCCGCCATTTTCCCATAGACGAAAATCGTTTTTATTTATTTTCAAGATAAACAGGTAAGTACCGTCGTTGCTCCCGGCGCAAACAAATAGACCACAAAATGAGACCTTCGTGTGAAGCTGAGCGCGAACCGAGTGGCGGTTCGCCGAGGAAAATTTTTTAGAGTGTTCCAATTATAATCGCAACACCCTGTACAAGAGAAGCAACAAACCATAGCTTCGCAATCATAACTGTGGCGATTCAAGATAAAAATATGGTTGCTTTCGGTCTTATAATACAAAGCCTGATGGCTATATTTTTTTGTACATAACCAGTGACGATGTCAAACAAGCAGCACAGATTATGACCGCTGACGTGCCATCAGATACACACACAAGCGTGCACACGTAATCTCTCAATCAGCTCCTCGCAAAAATGACAAGCGGGTGGCTGTCACGTGAACCGATGGTGGGGTGGTCTTTACCAGCTCGGAGCAATGGACACAGGGAAGCCGTTGACGTGTTTAACAGCATACATTTAATGTACACTTGAAAAGCGCAACGCAAAGCAAACAATAATTAACTACACACAAACGATAAACACTCAAACCTCTACAATCTTAAAATACAACTCGCATACAAACCCCTAACTTAACAGCTCCATATACAATTCAAATCAAAACTCAAAAGACTCTACAATAAAGTTCTACACCTTCAGTCCAAATTCACTCATTATGTCAAGTCCTACTTCATCTCTGTCTCACTAGAACTCCCTAGTTGTATCCTACGAGTATGTCCGTAATGGGCTGGCCTACCCAGCTGTCGTCGGCGCGGACGTGTCGCACCCGTTGGGTGACCGCGACCCGGTGGTAGCCGTCCTCGTCTCGCTTCGGTGCCTGCGTTCGATGCGCGCGGTCACTCCTTGGACGGCGTGGGCTCCGCGCGCCCTGACGTTTCCTCTGGGGCTACTTCCTGGTAGCCGCTCCCGCTGGATGTCCTTGATGCCGGCGTTCGATGCGCGCGGTCATCCCTTCGGCGGCGCGCTTCCTCGGTGGCTACCCCCTGGTAGCCGCTGCCGCTGGATGTCTCAGGTAGGCTTGGCACGAACGTCGCCTTTCGGGGCCGTCGAGACGAACGTCGACGGAGCGTGGACGCTGGCCGCTGGTGCCCGACCGATGCCGCTGGGGCCACGAAGACGCAGGTTCGTAGTGCACCTAGGATGACGGTGCCGATGCGAAGTCGGCCCGCTCCCGCCCAGGCTCGGATGGCGTGGTCGATGGCCTGGCCGCGTCCCCCTGGCTCGTTCGTTGAAGCGCACGTGCTCCGGCCGCCTCCTGGTTTCTTCGGTTTCTTGCCTCCCCCTTCTCTTTGTGCGCCCCGCTTTTATACCCTCTGGGCTCTCCCGTGGCGCACTCCCATTGGCTTCTTGCTTCCTCCCTGTCCTTATATGGCCATCTCGCCACTTGTCACCTGCGTGGCCTTCCCTGATTGGCCGACTTGCTGCTGCCACCTTTTCCCAGGATTCCTTGGTGCGTCGTTGCTGGCGCTTGCTGATTGGCGCAGTCCTGGCGCGCACTTCAAAAGTTCTCGTTCCTTTGTTCTTCTATTTCTCGGGGGGTTTATGCATCCCCTCTCGGGGGGGTGTCCCTGACCTGACACATGACAATTACCCCCGCTTTAAGAGTTTTTTCTCAAAAAAAATGCTTCGTCTTGACCACCGATGTCCTCTTCTTCCATAACCCTTGGTCACTTCTCATGAGCCCACTGTTCACCACCACAGCTCACTTCTTTCGACGCACTTTTCATTTCACACTTCACCACCTTTTTCACCTTTCTCTGTCGTTCACTTGTGCCCCGAACACACATTTCCATTTTATCAACATTCCCGTTTTATCAACAATACATCACTTTCTTAATTCCCACTCTACTCAAACACTCCCCGCTAACACATCACCAAAAATGTTTTTTTCTTACCCCTTTCACAATTATCCTATTTACATATACATTTAATGCACCTACACCAACCTACTCATACAATCTGCGTCCACGTTTTCCCTGCCTTTATTATACTCTATATGGAAAGAATACTCTTGCAGGGCCAAACTCCATCTCATGACTCTACCATTGGTTAGTTTGATTTCTTCAGGTATTCTAGCGGTTGGTGATCCGTCTGGACGATAAAATTGTTGCCATATAGATACATGTGAAATTTCTTTACTCCCCATACCAGCGCCAAACATTCTTTTTCCACCGTAGAGTAGTTTTTCTCCGCATTATTCAACTTTTTGCTAGCAAAAGCCACAGGATGTAACACCCCCTCTTTCTCTTGCATGAGCACCGCCTGCAAGAGAAACACAAAACGCCTGCGCAAACAGCCAAAGAGACTAAATGAACTCTCACAGGCACGTAGGAGCCTCAAAACGGCATTATCGGAATCAAAAAGAAAGTTTTTCGATGAAACGCTCGGCAACTTCATTAGAACCTCGCCACAAAAATTTTGGCGTTTTTTGGGAGCACAGAAAGTAAAAATAGACCATATAACAATAGCAGGCAACCTTGTGACAGACGCGCGACAGATAGCGGATGCTTTTAATGAGTTTTTTCAGTCAGTGTTTACCCAAAGTACGCACAATCACGTCGCCGATATGGCAAGCCCTTCCTGCGCATGTCCCATGGAGCCTCTTTCGTTTAGCCAGGAAGGTGTGTTTCAGCAGCTTCTGAACTTAGATTCCAAGAAGGCCAGCGGCCCTGACGAGATACCAACGGCATTTCTAAAACGATACGCGGAGTGGATGTCGGTTATCTAGTAATTATATTTGAAAATCCTTGCGAACTTCATTCTCTTCCGAAAGATTGGCTTGCGCTGCAGTTATTCCCGTGTTGAAAAGCGGAAATCGCTTGCTTACGACCAACTATCGCCCTGTTTCCTTGACATCTGTCTTGCTGCAAGCTCATGAAATGTAATCGCAAAGACATATATGCACTTTCTCGAAACAAATAAGTTACTTTATTGCAAACCAACATGGGTTTAGGCGGGGCCTCTCGACGGTTTACGCAACTAGTGGAGACGGTCCACGACTTTTCGGTGGCCTTAGAGAGCATAGGGCGGTAGATGTAATATGCGTTGATTTCAGGAAAGCATTGATAAGGTGCCTTATAGCCAACTGCTTTATAAACTTCGTCACGTTGGTATTGCAAATGATGTTTAGAATGGATACAAGAATATTTGACAGATCGGATGCAGGTGTACGTGTTAGTAATTCAGTATCGAACTTGTTGGAAGTATTCTCTGGTGTACCACAGAGGTCAGTGCTGGGCCCGTTGTTGTTTTTGCTTATATTAATGATGTCACTACAGCTGTTCAGCCGCCAGTGGTGTTGAAGCTATTTGCAGATGACTGCTTACTTTATTCCCCAGTTAGCGGTGAAGATGACCAAATCAAAATTAACCAGTGTCTCGAGGGTTTTTATGCATGGTGTCAAAAATGGGACATGGAACTTAATTATTCCAAAACCACATACGCGCACATTACCCAGCGGAAAAGTGTTTTTTCCTTCCAGTATCACATCGGAAATGTTGTTTTGAAAAAAGTGACTAATTTCAGATATCTCGGTGTAGTGATCACTGATGACCTCCACTGGCGCAGCCACATTGAAAATGTGTGCTCGGTAGCATACAAAAACTGTGTTTCCTTCGGGTTAAACTACGAAACGCAACGAAAGACGTCAAGCTAACGGCATACAAACATTTATTCGCCCTGTACTAGAGTACGCCAGGCGTAGTTTGGAGTCCCCATCAGGAATGTCCTAAAAGCTGAAGTTGAGAGAATTCAAAGACTCGCCGCCAGATTCATATGTTCAAAATACAAAAAAACTGACTCGGTTACCGACATGCTCACCGCATGCAATCTGGAATTGTTAGCAACTAGGCGGCAAGGAACAGGATAAAATTATTATTTCGGTTCTGCAACGCCATGTAAAATTGATAAAAACTTGTACATACGAGAACCTGGCAAGACATAGCAAGAGGTTAAACCCATAATGCAACAATCTGACCTTATGCCGCCCGCACGAACGTCTTTCGTTATTCGTTTTTCCCTGATGCCATAGAAAAGTGGAATAGCCTGCCTGCACACATTGCTGAATGTACCGATGTTAAAGCGTTCGAAACTTTTCTTGACACTTATGTTCCTTAAACTCGCGTCCCTTGAATCTTATTCGATGTTCTAGGTTCCTTGGCAGCTATTGCATGCTCTTCTTATTTGATAATATTGATAGTGTTCGATGGTCTCTGTGTGCTTTTGCCTTTGTTTCTTTTCGTTTCTTGAAAGCGAATTGATGTAATCTTTGCGTCTGATGTATTCCCTCCCTGTAATAACCTTCAAATGAGGGTTGACAGTATGTTCAAATAAATAAATAAATAACGCTTTCTCTGAGGCATCCGTCCTCAGCGTAAATTCCTCTCGTATATTGGGGGCCAGTAACACTGGTGGGCATGCCAATCGTGCTTTCAGCGTCTCGAATGCGAGTTCATGCTCCTGCGTCCATTTTACTAAATTACTGGCGCCTTTTTTGGTAAGATCTATCAAGGGCATTGCTATATCTGCATAATTCGGTATATACTCCCTATAGAAGCCAGTGAGTCCCAGGAAAGACTGTACCTCTTTCTTTGTCTTGGGTGTCGCACCGCTTGGATTCTATCTATTATATCTTCCTTGGTTGCTATTTTACCCATGCCTAACTTGTGCCCAAGGAACGTGACTGTTTCAAACCCTAGTTCACATTTCGTGCGCTTCACTGTAAGAGTTGCTTCTTGCAGTCTCTCGAAGAGTCTCTCCAACGCTTCCATATGCTCTTCCCAGGTATCTGTCGCTACTAATATGTCGTCAATGTAGAGCTCGACATGGGGTAGCCCATGCAGCGCCTGCCGCATCAACTTCGTGAACGTTGCCGCAGCGGTTTTTAACCCAAAAGGCGTATATCTAAACTGGAAAAGGCCAGAAGAGCAGGAAAACGCTGTTTTCTCCTTTGACTCTTCACTCAAGGGAATCTGCCAGCAACCTTTTGTTAGGTCGAACTTTGAGTAATACCTCTTTCTAGCTACTTTAGCAAAAACCACATTCACTCTGGGTATTGGTTCTGCATCTGACACCAACACATCATTCAACCTTCTTTAATCAACACACACTCTGGTGGAACCATCCGCCTTTTTTACCGCCACCAAGGGCGCATTGTATGATGACTTTGACCGCTCAATCACGCCCTGCTCTAACATTGCATCCACGTCTTTCTCGATAGACTCTTGGACAGCCAATGGTAGCGGATATTGTTTCACATGTATGGGCGTTTGCGAAGTCAACTCTAGTTTGCATTCTATGACATCTGTCCTCCCCGGCAAATCGGAAAACACCGCCTCATATTTTCTAAGCAGACCCCGCAGCTCTTCCACTTCCCTTCTGTGCAACCCCGGGCTAATAAACACACTTTCCGCTCCCACGCTTCCCTTAATAAAGTAGGTCAGCACATCAATGTCCTCTGCTTCCTCAGCCACTACCATGCACGCTACCTCTGGGGGTCGGGTTACTTCCCGTTCCTCATAAATCTTAAGCATGTTCACATGAAATACCCTTTTCCGCCCGTTGATTAATACATCGTAGTCAACCTCATTCTTTTTTAGCGTAACAGGAAATGGTCCTTTCCATTGCATGATGACCTTGTTGCGATCACATGGCAGGAGGATCAACACCTTGTCTCCAACCTTTAACTTGCGCTCTACAGCCTTGCGGTCATAGGCATTCTTATATTTCTATTTTGCCTTATCCAAACTTTCGTGCGCTAATCAGCAAGTTTCTTCAAGCCTCTCCCTTAGCTGTAGGATGTAGGTATATGTAGTTTTCACTTCCTCGTCCAGTGCCGAACTTCACCACAATTCCTTAAGAATTGTCAACGGCCCTCGGACAGTCCTTCCATACAACAGTTCAAATGGGGAGAACGCCAAGCTAGCTTGGGGCACCTCCCGATACGCGAACCGTAGGGCCGGTAAGTATCTGTCCCAGTCTTTCGGTCTCTCGTGGCACATTTTCCGTATCATGTTTTTTTATCGTGCCATTAAATCGTTCTACCAAGCCATTTGCCATTGGATGGTATGGTGTAGTAAGGAGCTGCTTGATGGACATCAACCGGTTGAGCTCTTTCATCAATTCTGCCATGAAGTTTGCTCCTCGATCACTTAATATTTCCTTGGGTACCCCATATCGAGAAAACATCTCCAATAGAGCCTCAGCCACATGGACTGTATCAATGGACTTTAAAACGACTGCATCAGGATATCTGGTGGCCATATCGACTAGCGTCAGCACGTACCGGTTGCCTTCCCCTGGCTTTATCGGTCCAGCTATGTCTATTGCTACTCGTTGAAACGGTAGGTCGATGGTAGGCATGTTAGCTAGCGGAACACGCCCTACCCGTCCTTTGGGAAACGTCCTTTGGCATATGTCACAAGACCACACGTACCTCTTGACATCACCTGAACCCCCGGCCAAAAGAACTCTCCTGTTATTTTAGCCATAGTTCGCTGCACTCTTTGGTGCCCTGCCATTATGCTGTCGTGTCTGTGGCTAAGCAAAGAATCTCGTAGATTCTTGGGTACTACGACTTGCCTCACTTCCCGGCCCGCACTAAAAACACATCTGCGAAACAAGACTCCTTCCACCAGCTGAAACTCATGCACTATGCGGCTTCGGTTTCGTCTGACTTCCTCTCCTATTTTTTGGAAGCATTGTTTTAGAGACGGATCCTTTTTCTGCTGGTCCGCTAATTCAACTGGTGTAACTGCTAACACCTGCGATACTGGCGTCTTGAGAGCAATCACCCTTTTGTCCACTTTACATTTGGCTCTTGTTTGTACTACGGATATCATTCCCATCTTTTCCTCACCTTCATACACGGGCTGCCCGTGATTCTGCCTCATTCGCTCACATTCCCCCTTCCTCGTTTGGATCTTCCAACTGTGATCCGGGTCATCTACATTTCTTACCCCTGCGATATCATACAATGGATCTTCCATACATTTGGCTCTCACCTTTCCCGAGTAATAAGGGGTAGAGACTTCAATCACCGCCTCAGGAAGCCATTTCTCTGTACGGTCCACCAGGATGATAACGGAGTTTTTCCCCGTAAGTTCCTCATCTCTAACCCAAGCTTCTCCGGACAAGTACCGTATCCGAACCGCTATCTCGTAGCACCGACACCTCTTGTCCCCTTATTTGTCCACGTACCACCGCCATTCTGGGCCCTATATCCCCGGCCAACCGTTCCCTAACCTTTGCCCGTTCCCTAACCTCTGCCCAACCGTTCCCTAACCCTGCACCTTGTCCATTTTGCTTCTGGTTGTCTAGCAACTGCATCGGTTCTTTCATTTACTCAAGTTCTTCATGCCTTGCGCTTCGACAAACCGGTCTGCTAGCTCTATGGTTTCGGCGAGCGATTTCGGTTTTCTTTCCTTAAGGAGCAGCGTCAATTTGGGGTTACAACAATCCAAAAATTGCTCAGCAACCATATGCTCCCTGAGGGCATCGAAGGATTTCTCTGTCCCCGAAAGTTCTACCCACCGGTCGAAATAATTTGCCAATCGTGCAGCAAACTGGCTCGCTGTCTCTGAGTCTTGCGGTTTCGAACTTCGGAACTGCGGCTGTACCAGCATGCGGACCGTCTGTAATCCGTTCCTGTTCATTGTACAGATTATCACCCTACTACCGCCAGTTCGTGCCGGGTGCTCAGGAAGCTGTGGAACGACGCCTGCTGCGCATGACTGCGATTCTTCTGTTTGGCATGCGCCTGAACTGCGAGCATCATCGTCCTGGGAGAGCCTGAGTTGCCACTCGACGACAGCATGCGCCATGGATCACTGGCAGAAGGCGGCACCAGCACCATTCAGCGCGGCTATAAGTTCGCGCCCAGCGGTCATCTCGACCATTGGGCACGGCGGCTGTACCAGCATGCGGACCGTCTGTAATCCGTTCCTGTTCATTGTACAGATTATCACCCTACTACCGCCAGTTCGTGCCGGGTGCTCAGGAAGCTGTGGAACGACGCCTGCTGCGCATGACTGCGATTCTTCTGTTTGGCATGCGCCTGAACTGCGAGCATCATCGTCCTGGGAGAGCCTGAGTCGTCACTCGACGACAGCATGCGCCATGGATCGCTGGCAGATGGCGGCACCAGCACCATTCAGCGCGGCTATAAGTTCGCGCCCAGCGGTCATCTCGACCATTGGGCACGGCGGCTGTACCAGCATGCGGACCGTCTGTAATCCGTTCCTGTTCATTGTACAGATTATCACCCTACTACCGCCAGTTCGTGCCGGGTGCTCAGGAAGCTGTGGAACGACGCCTGCTGCGCATGACTGCGATTCTTCTGTTTGGCATGCGCCTGAACTGCGAGCATCATCGTCCTGGGAGAGCCTGAGTCGTCACTCGACGACAGCATGCGCCATGGATCGCTGGCAGATGGCGGCACCAGCACCATTCAGCGCGGCTATAAGTTCGCGCCCAGCGGTCATCTCGACCATTGGGCACGGCGGCTGTACCAGCATGCGGACCGTCTGTAATCCGTTCCTGTTCATTGTACAGATTATCACCCTACTACCGCCAGTTCGTGCCGGGTGCTCAGGAAGCTGTGGAACGACGCCTGCTGCGCATGACTGCGATTCTTCTGTTTGGCATGCGCCTGAACTGCGAGCATCATCGTCCTGGGAGAGCCTGAGTCGTCACTCGACGACAGCATGCGCCATGGATCGCTGGCAGATGGCGGCACCAGCACCATTCAGCGCGGCTATAAGTTCGCGCCCAGCGGTCATCTCGACCATTGGGCACGGCGGCTGTACCAGCATGCGGACCGTCTGTAATCCGTTCCTGTTCATTGTACAGATTATCACCCTACTACCGCCAGTTCGTGCCGGGTGCTCAGGAAGCTGTGGAACGACGCCTGCTGCGCATGACTGCGATTCTTCTGTTTGGCATGCGCCTGAACTGCGAGCATCATCGTCCTGGGAGAGCCTGAGTCGTCACTCGACGACAGCATGCGCCATGGATCGCTGGCAGATGGCGGCACCAGCACCATTCAGCGCGGCTATAAGTTCGCGCCCAGCGGTCATCTCGACCATTGGGCACGGCGGCTGTACCAGCATGCGGACCCGTCTGTAATCCGTTCCTGTTCATTGTACAGATTATCACCCTACTACCGCCAGTTCGTGCCGGGTGCTCAGGAAGCTGTGGAACGACGCCTGCTGCGCATGACTGCGATTCTTCTGTTTGGCATGCGCCTGAACTGCGAGCATCATCGTCCTGGGAGAGCCTGAGTCGTCACTCGACGACAGCATGCGCCATGGATCGCTGGCAGATGGCGGCACCAGCACCATTCAGCGCGGCTATAAGTTCGCGCCCAGCGGTCATCTCGACCATTGGGCACGGCGGCTGTACCAGCATGCGGACCGTCTGTAATCCGTTCCTGTTCATTGTACAGATTATCACCCTACTACCGCCAGTTCGTGCCGGGTGCTCAGGAAGCTGTGGAACGACGCCTGCTGCGCATGACTGCGATTCTTCTGTTTGGCATGCGCCTGAACTGCGAGCATCATCGTCCTGGGAGAGCCTGAGTCGTCACTCGACGACAGCATGCGCCATGGATCGCTGGCAGATGGCGGCACCAGCACCATTCAGCGCGGCTATAAGTTCGCGCCCAGCGGTCATCTCGACCATTGGGCACGGCGGCTGTACCAGCATGCGGACCGTCTGTAATCCGTTCCTGTTCATTGTACAGATTATCACCCTACTACCGCCAGTTCGTGCCGGGTGCTCAGGAAGCTGTGGAACGACGCCTGCTGCGCATGACTGCGATTCTTCTGTTTGGCATGCGCCTGAACTGCGAGCATCATCGTCCTGGGAGAGCCTGAGTCGTCACTCGACGACAGCATGCGCCATGGATCGCTGGCAGATGGCGGCACCAGCACCATTCAGCGCGGCTATAAGTTCGCGCCCAGCGGTCATCTCGACCATTGGGCACGGCGGCTGTACCAGCATGCGGACCGTCTGTAATCCGTTCCTGTTCATTGTACAGATTATCACCCTACTACCGCCAGTTCGTGCCGGGTGCTCAGGAAGCTGTGGAACGACGCCTGCTGCGCATGACTGCGATTCTTCTGTTTGGCATGCGCCTGAACTGCGAGCATCATCGTCCTGGGAGAGCCTGAGTCGTCACTCGACGACAGCATGCGCCATGGATCGCTGGCAGATGGCGGCACCAGCACCATTCAGCGCGGCTATAAGTTCGCGCCCAGCGGTCATCTCGACCATTGGGCACGGCGGCTGTACCAGCATGCGGACCGTCTGTAATCCGTTCCTGTTCATTGTACAGATTATCACCCTACTACCGCCAGTTCGTGCCGGGTGCTCAGGAAGCTGTGGAACGACGCCTGCTGCGCATGACTGCGATTCTTCTGTTTGGCATGCGCCTGAACTGCGAGCATCATCGTCCTGGGAGAGCCTGAGTCGTCACTCGACGACAGCATGCGCCATGGATCGCTGGCAGATGGCGGCACCAGCACCATTCAGCGCGGCTATAAGTTCGCGCCCAGCGGTCATCTCGACCATTGGGCACGGCGGCTGTACCAGCATGCGGACCGTCTGTAATCCGTTCCTGTTCATTGTACAGATTATCACCCTACTACCGCCAGTTCGTGCCGGGTGCTCAGGAAGCTGTGGAACGACGCCTGCTGCGCATGACTGCGATTCTTCTGTTTGGCATGCGCCTGAACTGCGAGCATCATCGTCCTGGGAGAGCCTGAGTCGTCACTCGACGACAGCATGCGCCATGGATCGCTGGCAGATGGCGGCACCAGCACCATTCAGCGCGGCTATAAGTTCGCGCCCAGCGGTCATCTCGACCATTGGGCACGGCGGCTGTACCAGCATGCGGACCGTCTGTAATCCGTTCCTGTTCATTGTACAGATTATCACCCTACTACCGCCAGTTCGTGCCGGGTGCTCAGGAAGCTGTGGAACGACGCCTGCTGCGCATGACTGCGATTCTTCTGTTTGGCATGCGCCTGAACTGCGAGCATCATCGTCCTGGGAGAGCCTGAGTCGTCACTCGACGACAGCATGCGCCATGGATCGCTGGCAGATGGCGGCACCAGCACCATTCAGCGCGGCTATAAGTTCGCGCCCAGCGGTCATCTCGACCATTGGGCACGGCGGCTGTACCAGCATGCGGACCGTCTGTAATCCGTTCCTGTTCATTGTACAGATTATCACCCTACTACCGCCAGTTCGTGCCGGGTGCTCAGGAAGCTGTGGAACGACGCCTGCTGCGCATGACTGCGATTCTTCTGTTTGGCATGCGCCTGAACTGCGAGCATCATCGTCCTGGGAGAGCCTGAGTCGTCACTCGACGACAGCATGCGCCATGGATCGCTGGCAGATGGCGGCACCAGCACCATTCAGCGCGGCTATAAGTTCGCGCCCAGCGGTCATCTCGACCATTGGGCACGGCGGCTGTACCAGCATGCGGACCGTCTGTAATCCGTTCCTGTTCATTGTACAGATTATCACCCTACTACCGCCAGTTCGTGCCGGGTGCTCAGGAAGCTGTGGAACGACGCCTGCTGCGCATGACTGCGATTCTTCTGTTTGGCATGCGCCTGAACTGCGAGCATCATCGTCCTGGGAGAGCCTGAGTCGTCACTCGACGACAGCATGCGCCATGGATCGCTGGCAGATGGCGGCACCAGCACCATTCAGCGCGGCTATAAGTTCGCGCCCAGCGGTCATCTCGACCATTGGGCACGGCGGCTGTACCAGCATGCGGACCGTCTGTAATCCGTTCCTGTTCATTGTACAGATTATCACCCTACTACCGCCAGTTCGTGCCGGGTGCTCAGGAAGCTGTGGAACGACGCCTGCTGCGCATGACTGCGATTCTTCTGTTTGGCATGCGCCTGAACTGCGAGCATCATCGTCCTGGGAGAGCCTGAGTCGTCACTCGACGACAGCATGCGCCATGGATCGCTGGCAGATGGCGGCACCAGCACCATTCAGCGCGGCTATAAGTTCGCGCCCAGCGGTCATCTCGACCATTGGGCACGGCGGCTGTACCAGCATGCGGACCGTCTGTAATCCGTTCCTGTTCATTGTACAGATTATCACCCTACTACCGCCAGTTCGTGCCGGGTGCTCAGGAAGCTGTGGAACGACGCCTGCTGCGCATGACTGCGATTCTTCTGTTTGGCATGCGCCTGAACTGCGAGCATCATCGTCCTGGGAGAGCCTGAGTCGTCACTCGACGACAGCATGCGCCATGGATCGCTGGCAGATGGCGGCACCAGCACCATTCAGCGCGGCTATAAGTTCGCGCCCAGCGGTCATCTCGACCATTGGGCACGGCGGCTGTACCAGCATGCGGACCGTCTGTAATCCGTTCCTGTTCATTGTACAGATTATCACCCTACTACCGCCAGTTCGTGCCGGGTGCTCAGGAAGCTGTGGAACGACGCCTGCTGCGCATGACTGCGATTCTTCTGTTTGGCATGCGCCTGAACTGCGAGCATCATCGTCCTGGGAGAGCCTGAGTCGTCACTCGACGACAGCATGCGCCATGGATCGCTGGCAGATGGCGGCACCAGCACCATTCAGCGCGGCTATAAGTTCGCGCCCAGCGGTCATCTCGACCATTGGGCACGGCGGCTGTACCAGCATGCGGACCGTCTGTAATCCGTTCCTGTTCATTGTACAGATTATCACCCTACTACCGCCAGTTCGTGCCGGGTGCTCAGGAAGCTGTGGAACGACGCCTGCTGCGCATGACTGCGATTCTTCTGTTTGGCATGCGCCTGAACTGCGAGCATCATCGTCCTGGGAGAGCCTGAGTCGTCACTCGACGACAGCATGCGCCATGGATCGCTGGCAGATGGCGGCACCAGCACCATTCAGCGCGGCTATAAGTTCGCGCCCAGCGGTCATCTCGACCATTGGGCACGGCGGCTGTACCAGCATGCGGACCGTCTGTAATCCGTTCCTGTTCATTGTACAGATTATCACCCTACTACCGCCAGTTCGTGCCGGGTGCTCAGGAAGCTGTGGAACGACGCCTGCTGCGCATGACTGCGATTCTTCTGTTTGGCATGCGCCTGAACTGCGAGCATCATCGTCCTGGGAGAGCCTGAGTCGTCACTCGACGACAGCATGCGCCATGGATCGCTGGCAGATGGCGGCACCAGCACCATTCAGCGCGGCTATAAGTTCGCGCCCAGCGGTCATCTCGACCATTGGGCACGGCGGCTGTACCAGCATGCGGACCGTCTGTAATCCGTTCCTGTTCATTGTACAGATTATCACCCTACTACCGCCAGTTCGTTCCGGGTGCTCAGGAAGCTGTGGAACGACGCCTGCTGGGCATGCTTGCGATTCTTCTGTTTGGCATGCGCCTGAACTGCGAGCATCATCGTCCTGGGAGAGCCTGAGTCGTCACTCGACGACAGCATGCGCCATGGATCGCTGGCAGATGGCGGCACCAGCACCATTCAGCGCGGCTATAAGTTCGCGCCCAGCGGTCATCTCGACCATTGGGCACGGCGGCTGTACCAGCATGCGGACCGTCTGTAATCCGTTCCTGTTCATTGTACAGATTATCACCCTACTACCGCCAGTTCGTGCCGGGTGCTCAGGAAGCTGTGGAACGACGCCTGCTGCGCATGACTGCGATTCTTCTGTTTGGAATGCGCCTGAACTGCGAGCATCATCGTCCTGGGAGAGCCTGAGTCGTCACTCGACGACAGCATGCGCCATGGATCGCTGGCAGATGGCGGCACCAGCACCATTCAGCGCGGCTATAAGTTCGCGCCCAGCGGTCATCTCGACCATTGGGCACGGCGGCTGTACCAGCATGCGGACCGTCTGTAATCCGTTCCTGTTCATTGTACAGATTATCACCCTACTACCGCCAGTTCGTGCCGGGTGCTCAGGAAGCTGTGGAACGACGCCTGCTGCGCATGACTGCGATTCTTCTGTTTGGCATGCGCCTGAACTGCGAGCATCATCGTCCTGGGAGAGCCTGAGTCGTCACTCGACGACAGCATGCGCCATGGATCGCTGGCAGATGGCGGCACCAGCACCATTCAGCGCGGCTATAAGTTCGCGCCCAGCGGTCATCTCGACCATTGGGCACGGCGGCTGTACCAGCATGCGGACCGTCTGTAATCCGTTCCTGTTCATTGTACAGATTATCACCCTACTACCGCCAGTTCGTGCCGGGTGCTCAGGAAGCTGTGGAACGACGCCTGCTGCGCATGACTGCGATTCTTCTGTTTGGCATGCGCCTGAACTGCGAGCATCATCGTCCTGGGAGAGCCTGAGTCGTCACTCGACGACAGCATGCGCCATGGATCGCTGGCAGATGGCGGCACCAGCACCATTCAGCGCGGCTATAAGTTCGCGCCCAGCGGTCATCTCGACCATTGGGCACGGCGGCTGTACCAGCATGCGGACCGTCTGTAATCCGTTCCTGTTCATTGTACAGATTATCACCCTACTACCGCCAGTTCGTGCCGGGTGCTCAGGAAGCTGTGGAACGACGCCTGCTGCGCATGACTGCGATTCTTCTGTTTGGCATGCGCCTGAACTGCGAGCATCATCGTCCTGGGAGAGCCTGAGTCGTCACTCGACGACAGCATGCGCCATGGATCGCTGGCAGATGGCGGCACCAGCACCATTCAGCGCGGCTATAAGTTCGCGCCCAGCGGTCATCTCGACCATTGGGCACGGCGGCTGTACCAGCATGCGGACCGTCTGTAATCCGTTCCTGTTCATTGTACAGATTATCACCCTACTACCGCCAGTTCGTGCCGGGTGCTCAGGAAGCTGTGGAACGACGCCTGCTGCGCATGACTGCGATTCTTCTGTTTGGCATGCGCCTGAACTGCGAGCATCATCGTCCTGGGAGAGCCTGAGTCGTCCACTCGACGACAGCATGCGCCATGGATCGCTGGCAGATGGCGGCACCAGCACCATTCAGCGCGGCTATAAGTTCGCGCCCAGCGGTCATCTCGACCATTGGGCACGGCGGCTGTACCAGCATGCGGACCGTCTGTAATCCGTTCCTGTTCATTGTACAGATTATCACCTACTACCGCCAGTTCGTGCCGGGTGCTCAGGAAGCTGTGGAACGACGCCTGCTGCGCATGACTGCGATTCTTCTGTTTGGCATGCGCCTGAACTGCGAGCATCATCGTCCTGGGAGAGCCTGAGTCGTCACTCGACGACAGCATGCGCCATGGATCGCTGGCAGATGGCGGCACCAGCACCATTCAGCGCGGCTATAAGTTCGCGCCCAGCGGTCATCTCGACCATTGGGCACGGCGGCTGTACCAGCATGCGGACCGTCTGTAATCCGTTCCTGTTCATTGTACAGATTATCACCCTACTACCGCCAGTTCGTGCCGGGTGCTCAGGAAGCTGTGGAACGACGCCTGCTGCGCATGACTGCGATTCTTCTGTTTGGCATGCGCCTGAACTGCGAGCATCATCGTCCTGGGAGAGCCTGAGTCGTCACTCGACGACAGCATGCGCCATGGATCGCTGGCAGATGGCGGCACCAGCACCATTCAGCGCGGCTATAAGTTCGCGCCCAGCGGTCATCTCGACCATTGGGCACGGCGGCTGTACCAGCATGCGGACCGTCTGTAATCCGTTCCTGTTCATTGTACAGATTATCACCCTACTACCGCCAGTTCGTGCCGGGTGCTCAGGAAGCTGTGGAACGACGCCTGCTGCGCATGACTGCGATTCTTCTGTTTGGCATGCGCCTGAACTGCGAGCATCATCGTCCTGGGAGAGCCTGAGTCGTCACTCGACGACAGCATGCGCCATGGATCGCTGGCAGATGGCGGCACCAGCACCATTCAGCGCGGCTATAAGTTCGCGCCCAGCGGTCATCTCGACCATTGGGCACGGCGGCTGTACCAGCATGCGGACCGTCTGTAATCCGTTCCTGTTCATTGTACAGATTATCACCCTACTACCGCCAGTTCGTGCCGGGTGCTCAGGAAGCTGTGGAACGACGCCTGCTGCGCATGACTGCGATTCTTCTGTTTGGCATGCGCCTGAACTGCGAGCATCATCGTCCTGGGAGAGCCTGAGTCGTCACTCGACGACAGCATGCGCCATGGATCGCTGGCAGATGGCGGCACCAGCACCATTCAGCGCGGCTATAAGTTCGCGCCCAGCGGTCATCTCGACCATTGGGCACGGCGGCTGTACCAGCATGCGGACCGTCTGTAATCCGTTCCTGTTCATTGTACAGATTATCACTCTACTACCGCCAGTTCGTGCCGGGTGCTCAGGAAGCTGTGGAACGACGCCTGCTGCGCATGACTGCGATTCTTCTGTTTGGCATGCGCCTGAACTGCGAGCATCATCGTCCTGGGAGAGCCTGAGTCGTCACTCGACGACAGCATGCGCCATGGATCGCTGGCAGATGGCGGCACCAGCACCATTCAGCGCGGCTATAAGTTCGCGCCCAGCGGTCATCTCGACCATTGGGCACGGCGGCTGTACCAGCATGCGGACCGTCTGTAATCCGTTCCTGTTCATTGTACAGATTATCACCTACTACCGCCAGTTCGTGCCGGGTGCTCAGGAAGCTGTGGAACGACGCCTGCTGCGCATGACTGCGATTCTTCTGTTTGGCATGCGCCTGAACTGCGAGCATCATCGTCCTGGGAGAGCCTGAGTCGTCACTCGACGACAGCATGCGCCATGGATCGCTGGCAGATGGCGGCACCAGCACCATTCAGCGCGGCTATAAGTTCGCGCCCAGCGGTCATCTCGACCATTGGGCACGGCGGCTGTACCAGCATGCGGACCGTCTGTAATCCGTTCCTGTTCATTGTACAGATTATCACCCTACTACCGCCAGTTCGTGCCGGGTGCTCAGGAAGCTGTGGAACGACGCCTGCTGCGCATGACTGCGATTCTTCTGTTTGGCATGCGCCTGAACTGCGAGCATCATCGTCCTGGGAGAGCCTGAGTCGTCACTCGACGACAGCATGCGCCATGGATCGCTGGCAGATGGCGGCACCAGCACCATTCAGCGCGGCTATAAGTTCGCGCCCAGCGGTCATCTCGACCATTGGGCACGGCGGCTGTACCAGCATGCGGACCGTCTGTAATCCGTTCCTGTTCATTGTACAGATTATCACCCTACTACCGCCAGTTCGTGCCGGGTGCTCAGGAAGCTGTGGAACGACGCCTGCTGCGCATGACTGCGATTCTTCTGTTTGGCATGCGCCTGAACTGCGAGCATCATCGTCCTGGGAGAGCCTGAGTCGTCACTCGACGACAGCATGCGCCATGGATCGCTGGCAGATGGCGGCACCAGCACCATTCAGCGCGGCTATAAGTTCGCGCCCAGCGGTCATCTCGACCATTGGGCACGGCGGCTGTACCAGCATGCGGACCGTCTGTAATCCGTTCCTGTTCATTGTACAGATTATCACCCTACTACCGCCAGTTCGTGCCGGGTGCTCAGGAAGCTGTGGAACGACGCCTGCTGCGCATGACTGCGATTCTTCTGTTTGGCATGCGCCTGAACTGCGAGCATCATCGTCCTGGGAGAGCCTGAGTCGTCACTCGACGACAGCATGCGCCATGGATCGCTGGCAGATGGCGGCACCAGCACCATTCAGCGCGGCTATAAGTTCGCGCCCAGCGGTCATCTCGACCATTGGGCACGGCGGCTGTACCAGCATGCGGACCGTCTGTAATCCGTTCCTGTTCATTGTACAGATTATCACCCTACTACCGCCAGTTCGTGCCGGGTGCTCAGGAAGCTGTGGAACGACGCCTGCTGCGCATGACTGCGATTCTTCTGTTTGGCATGCGCCTGAACTGCGAGCATCATCGTCCTGGGAGAGCCTGAGTCGTCACTCGACGACAGCATGCGCCATGGATCGCTGGCAGATGGCGGCACCAGCACCATTCAGCGCGGCTATAAGTTCGCGCCCAGCGGTCATCTCGACCATTGGGCACGGCGGCTGTACCAGCATGCGGACCGTCTGTAATCCGTTCCTGTTCATTGTACAGATTATCACCCTACTACCGCCAGTTCGTGCCGGGTGCTCAGGAAGCTGTGGAACGACGCCTGCTGCGCATGACTGCGATTCTTCTGTTTGGCATGCGCCTGAACTGCGAGCATCATCGTCCTGGGAGAGCCTGAGTCGTCACTCGACGACAGCATGCGCCATGGATCGCTGGCAGATGGCGGCACCAGCACCATTCAGCGCGGCTATAAGTTCGCGCCCAGCGGTCATCTCGACCATTGGGCACGGCGGCTGTACCAGCATGCGGACCGTCTGTAATCCGTTCCTGTTCATTGTACAGATTATCACCCTACTACCGCCAGTTCGTGCCGGGTGCTCAGGAAGCTGTGGAACGACGCCTGCTGCGCATGACTGCGATTCTTCTGTTTGGCATGCGCCTGAACTGCGAGCATCATCGTCCTGGGAGAGCCTGAGTCGTCACTCGACGACAGCATGCGCCATGGATCGCTGGCAGATGGCGGCACCAGCACCATTCAGCGCGGCTATAAGTTCGCGCCCAGCGGTCATCTCGACCATTGGGAACGGCGGCTGTACCAGCATGCGGACCGTCTGTAATCCGTTCCTGTTCATTGTACAGATTATCACCCTACTACCGCCAGTTCGTGCCGGGTGCTCAGGAAGCTGTGGAACGACGCCTGCTGCGCATGACTGCGATTCTTCTGTTTGGCATGCGCCTGAACTGCGAGCATCATCGTCCTGGGAGAGCCTGAGTCGTCACTCGACGACAGCATGCGCCATGGATCGCTGGCAGATGGCGGCACCAGCACCATTCAGCGCGGCTATAAGTTCGCGCCCAGCGGTCATCTCGACCATTGGGAACGGCGGCTGTACCAGCATGCGGACCGTCTGTAATCCGTTCCTGTTCATTGTACAGATTATCACTCTACTACCGCCAGTTCGTGCCGGGTGCTCAGGAAGCTGTGGAACGACGCCTGCTGCGCATGACTGCGATTCTTCTGTTTGGCATGCGCCTGAACTGCGAGCATCATCGTCCTGGGAGAGCCTGAGTCGTCACTCGACGACAGCATGCGCCATGGATCGCTGGCAGATGGCGGCACCAGCACCATTCAGCGCGGCTATAAGTTCGCGCCCAGCGGTCATCTCGACCATTGGGCACGGCGGCTGTACCAGCATGCGGACCGTCTGTAATCCGTTCCTGTTCATTGTACAGATTATCACCCTACTACCGCCAGTTCGTGCCGGGTGCTCAGGAAGCTGTGGAACGACGCCTGCTGCGCATGACTGCGATTCTTCTGTTTGGCATGCGCCTGAACTGCGAGCATCATCGTCCTGGGAGAGCCTGAGTCGTCACTCGACGACAGCATGCGCCATGGATCGCTGGCAGATGGCGGCACCAGCACCATTCAGCGCGGCTATAAGTTCGCGCCCAGCGGTCATCTCGACCATTGGGCACGGCGGCTGTACCAGCATGCGGACCGTCTGTAATCCGTTCCTGTTCATTGTACAGATTATCACCCTACTACCGCCAGTTCGTGCCGGGTGCTCAGGAAGCTGTGGAACGACGCCTGCTGCGCATGACTGCGATTCTTCTGTTTGGCATGCGCCTGAACTGCGAGCATCATCGTCCTGGGAGAGCCTGAGTCGTCACTCGACGACAGCATGCGCCATGGATCGCTGGCAGATGGCGGCACCAGCACCATTCAGCGCGGCTATAAGTTCGCGCCCAGCGGTCATCTCGACCATTGGGCAACGGCGGCTGTACCAGCATGCGGACCGTCTGTAATCCGTTCCTGTTCATTGTACAGATTATCACCCTACTACCGCCAGTTCGTGCCGGGTGCTCAGGAAGCTGTGGAACGACGCCTGCTGCGCATGACTGCGATTCTTCTGTTTGGCATGCGCCTGAACTGCGAGCATCATCGTCCTGGGAGAGCCTGAGTCGTCACTCGACGACAGCATGCGCCATGGATCGCTGGCAGATGGCGGCACCAGCACCATTCAGCGCGGCTATAAGTTCGCGCCCAGCGGTCATCTCGACCATTGGGCACGGCGGCTGTACCAGCATGCGGACCGTCTGTAATCCGTTCCTGTTCATTGTACAGATTATCACCCTACTACCGCCAGTTCGTGCCGGGTGCTCAGGAAGCTGTGGAACGACGCCTGCTGCGCATGACTGCGATTCTTCTGTTTGGCATGCGCCTGAACTGCGAGCATCATCGTCCTGGGAGAGCCTGAGTCGTCACTCGACGACAGCATGCGCCATGGATCGCTGGCAGATGGCGGCACCAGCACCATTCAGCGCGGCTATAAGTTCGCGCCCAGCGGTCATCTCGACCATTGGGCACGGCGGCTGTACCAGCATGCGGACCGTCTGTAATCCGTTCCTGTTCATTGTACAGATTATCACCCTACTACCGCCAGTTCGTGCCGGGTGCTCAGGAAGCTGTGGAACGACGCCTGCTGCGCATGACTGCGATTCTTCTGTTTGGCATGCGCCTGAACTGCGAGCATCATCGTCCTGGGAGAGCCTGAGTCGTCACTCGACGACAGCATGCGCCATGGATCGCTGGCAGATGGCGGCACCAGCACCATTCAGCGCGGCTATAAGTTCGCGCCCAGCGGTCATCTCGACCATTGGGCACGGCGGCTGTACCAGCATGCGGACCGTCTGTAATCCGTTCCTGTTCATTGTACAGATTATCACCCTACTACCGCCAGTTCGTGCCGGGTGCTCAGGAAGCTGTGGAACGACGCCTGCTGCGCATGACTGCGATTCTTCTGTTTGGCATGCGCCTGAACTGCGAGCATCATCGTCCTGGGAGAGCCTGAGTCGTCACTCGACGACAGCATGCGCCATGGATCGCTGGCAGATGGCGGCACCAGCACCATTCAGCGCGGCTATAAGTTCGCGCCCAGCGGTCATCTCGACCATTGGGAACGGCGGCTGTACCAGCATGCGGACCGTCTGTAATCCGTTCCTGTTCATTGTACAGATTATCACCCTACTACCGCCAGTTCGTGCCGGGTGCTCAGGAAGCTGTGGAACGACGCCTGCTGCGCATGACTGCGATTCTTCTGTTTGGCATGCGCCTGAACTGCGAGCATCATCGTCCTGGGAGAGCCTGAGTCGTCCACTCGACGACAGCATGCGCCATGGATCGCTGGCAGATGGCGGCACCAGCACCATTCAGCGCGGCTATAAGTTCGCGCCCAGCGGTCATCTCGACCATTGGGCACGGCGGCTGTACCAGCATGCGGACCGTCTGTAATCCGTTCCTGTTCATTGTACAGATTATCACCCTACTACCGCCAGTTCGTGCCGGGTGCTCAGGAAGCTGTGGAACGACGCCTGCTGCGCATGACTGCGATTCTTCTGTTTGGCATGCGCCTGAACTGCGAGCATCATCGTCCTGGGAGAGCCTGAGTCGTCACTCGACGACAGCATGCGCCATGGATCGCTGGCAGATGGCGGCACCAGCACCATTCAGCGCGGCTATAAGTTCGCGCCCAGCGGTCATCTCGACCATTGGGCACGGCGGCTGTACCAGCATGCGGACCGTCTGTAATCCGTTCCTGTTCATTGTACAGATTATCACCCTACTACCGCCAGTTCGTGCCGGGTGCTCAGGAAGCTGTGGAACGACGCCTGCTGCGCATGACTGCGATTCTTCTGTTTGGCATGCGCCTGAACTGCGAGCATCATCGTCCTGGGAGAGCCTGAGTCGTCACTCGACGACAGCATGCGCCATGGATCGCTGGCAGATGGCGGCACCAGCACCATTCAGCGCGGCTATAAGTTCGCGCCCAGCGGTCATCTCGACCATTGGGCACGGCGGCTGTACCAGCATGCGGACCGTCTGTAATCCGTTCCTGTTCATTGTACAGATTATCACCCTACTACCGCCAGTTCGTGCCGGGTGCTCAGGAAGCTGTGGAACGACGCCTGCTGCGCATGACTGCGATTCTTCTGTTTGGCATGCGCCTGAACTGCGAGCATCATCGTCCTGGGAGAGCCTGAGTCGTCACTCGACGACAGCATGCGCCATGGATCGCTGGCAGATGGCGGCACCAGCACCATTCAGCGCGGCTATAAGTTCGCGCCCAGCGGTCATCTCGACCATTGGGCACGGCGGCTGTACCAGCATGCGGACCGTCTGTAATCCGTTCCTGTTCATTGTACAGATTATCACCCTACTACCGCCAGTTCGTGCCGGGTGCTCAGGAAGCTGTGGAACGACGCCTGCTGCGCATGACTGCGATTCTTCTGTTTGGCATGCGCCTGAACTGCGAGCATCATCGTCCTGGGAGAGCCTGAGTCGTCACTCGACGACAGCATGCGCCATGGATCGCTGGCAGATGGCGGCACCAGCACCATTCAGCGCGGCTATAAGTTCGCGCCCAGCGGTCATCTCGACCATTGGGCACGGCGGCTGTACCAGCATGCGGACCGTCTGTAATCCGTTCCTGTTCATTGTACAGATTATCACCCTACTACCGCCAGTTCGTGCCGGGTGCTCAGGAAGCTGTGGAACGACGCCTGCTGCGCATGACTGCGATTCTTCTGTTTGGCATGCGCCTGAACTGCGAGCATCATCGTCCTGGGAGAGCCTGAGTCGTCACTCGACGACAGCATGCGCCATGGATCGCTGGCAGATGGCGGCACCAGCACCATTCAGCGCGGCTATAAGTTCGCGCCCAGCGGTCATCTCGACCATTGGGCACGGCGGCTGTACCAGCATGCGGACCGTCTGTAATCCGTTCCTGTTCATTGTACAGATTATCACCCTACTACCGCCAGTTCGTGCCGGGTGCTCAGGAAGCTGTGGAACGACGCCTGCTGCGCATGACTGCGATTCTTCTGTTTGGCATGCGCCTGAACTGCGAGCATCATCGTCCTGGGAGAGCCTGAGTCGTCACTCGACGACAGCATGCGCCATGGATCGCTGGCAGATGGCGGCACCAGCACCATTCAGCGCGGCTATAAGTTCGCGCCCAGCGGTCATCTCGACCATTGGGCACGGCGGCTGTACCAGCATGCGGACCGTCTGTAATCCGTTCCTGTTCATTGTACAGATTATCACCCTACTACCGCCAGTTCGTGCCGGGTGCTCAGGAAGCTGTGGAACGACGCCTGCTGCGCATGACTGCGATTCTTCTGTTTGGCATGCGCCTGAACTGCGAGCATCATCGTCCTGGGAGAGCCTGAGTCGTCACTCGACGACAGCATGCGCCATGGATCGCTGGCAGATGGCGGCACCAGCACCATTCAGCGCGGCTATAAGTTCGCGCCCAGCGGTCATCTCGACCATTGGGCACGGCGGCTGTACCAGCATGCGGACCGTCTGTAATCCGTTCCTGTTCATTGTACAGATTATCACCCTACTACCGCCAGTTCGTGCCGGGTGCTCAGGAAGCTGTGGAACGACGCCTGCTGCGCATGACTGCGATTCTTCTGTTTGGCATGCGCCTGAACTGCGAGCATCATCGTCCTGGGAGAGCCTGAGTCGTCACTCGACGACAGCATGCGCCATGGATCGCTGGCAGATGGCGGCACCAGCACCATTCAGCGCGGCTATAAGTTCGCGCCCAGCGGTCATCTCGACCATTGGGAACGGCGGCTGTACCAGCATGCGGACCGTCTGTAATCCGTTCCTGTTCATTGTACAGATTATCACCCTACTACCGCCAGTTCGTGCCGGGTGCTCAGGAAGCTGTGGAACGACGCCTGCTGCGCATGACTGCGATTCTTCTGTTTGGCATGCGCCTGAACTGCGAGCATCATCGTCCTGGGAGAGCCTGAGTCGTCACTCGACGACAGCATGCGCCATGGATCGCTGGCAGATGGCGGCACCAGCACCATTCAGCGCGGCTATAAGTTCGCGCCCAGCGGTCATCTCGACCATTGGGAACGGCGGCTGTACCAGCATGCGGACCGTCTGTAATCCGTTCCTGTTCATTGTACAGATTATCACCCTACTACCGCCAGTTCGTGCCGGGTGCTCAGGAAGCTGTGGAACGACGCCTGCTGCGCATGACTGCGATTCTTCTGTTTGGCATGCGCCTGAACTGCGAGCATCATCGTCCTGGGAGAGCCTGAGTCGTCACTCGACGACAGCATGCGCCATGGATCGCTGGCAGATGGCGGCACCAGCACCATTCAGCGCGGCTATAAGTTCGCGCCCAGCGGTCATCTCGACCATTGGGAACGGCGGCTGTACCAGCATGCGGACCGTCTGTAATCCGTTCCTGTTCATTGTACAGATTATCACTCTACTACCGCCAGTTCGTGCCGGGTGCTCAGGAAGCTGTGGAACGACGCCTGCTGCGCATGACTGCGATTCTTCTGTTTGGCATGCGCCTGAACTGCGAGCATCATCGTCCTGGGAGAGCCTGAGTCGCCACTCGACGACAGCATGCGCCATGGATCGCTGGCAGATGGCGGCACCAGCACCATTCAGCGCGGCTATAAGTTCGCGCCCAGCGGTCATCTCGACCATTGGGAACGGCGGCTGTACCAGCATGCGGACCGTCTGTAATCCGTTCCTGTTCATTGTACAGATTATCACTCTACTACCGCCAGTTCGTGCCGGGTGCTCAGGAAGCTGTGGAACGACGCCTGCTGCGCATGACTGCGATTCTTCTGTTTGGCATGCGCCTGAACTGCGAGCATCATCGTCCTGGGAGAGCCTGAGTCGCCACTCGACGACAGCATGCGCCATGGATCGCTGGCAGATGGCGGCACCAGCACCATTCAGCGCGGCTATAAGTTCGCGCCCAGCGGTCATCTCGACCATTGGGCACGGCGGCTGTACCAGCATGCGGACCGTCTGTAATCCGTTCCTGTTCATTGTACAGATTATCACCCTACTACCGCCAGTTCGTGCCGGGTGCTCAGGAAGCTGTGGAACGACGCCTGCTGCGCATGACTGCGATTCTTCTGTTTGGCATGCGCCTGAACTGCGAGCATCATCGTCCTGGGAGAGCCTGAGTCGTCCACTCGACGACAGCATGCGCCATGGATCGCTGGCAGATGGCGGCACCAGCACCATTCAGCGCGGCTATAAGTTCGCGCCCAGCGGTCATCTCGACCATTGGGAACGGCGGCTGTACCAGCATGCGGACCGTCTGTAATCCGTTCCTGTTCATTGTACAGATTATCACCCTACTACCGCCAGTTCGTGCCGGGTGCTCAGGAAGCTGTGGAACGACGCCTGCTGCGCATGACTGCGATTCTTCTGTTTGGCATGCGCCTGAACTGCGAGCATCATCGTCCTGGGAGAGCCTGAGTCGTCACTCGACGACAGCATGCGCCATGGATCGCTGGCAGATGGCGGCACCAGCACCATTCAGCGCGGCTATAAGTTCGCGCCCAGCGGTCATCTCGACCATTGGGAACGGCGGCTGTACCAGCATGCGGACCGTCTGTAATCCGTTCCTGTTCATTGTACAGATTATCACCCTACTACCGCCAGTTCGTGCCGGGTGCTCAGGAAGCTGTGGAACGACGCCTGCTGCGCATGACTGCGATTCTTCTGTTTGGCATGCGCCTGAACTGCGAGCATCATCGTCCTGGGAGAGCCTGAGTCGCCACTCGACGACAGCATGCGCCATGGATCGCTGGCAGATGGCGGCACCAGCACCATTCAGCGCGGCTATAAGTTCGCGCCCAGCGGTCATCTCGACCATTGGGAACGGCGGCTGTACCAGCATGCGGACCGTCTGTAATCCGTTCCTGTTCATTGTACAGATTATCACCCTACTACCGCCAGTTCGTGCCGGGTGCTCAGGAAGCTGTGGAACGACGCCTGCTGCGCATGACTGCGATTCTTCTGTTTGGCATGCGCCTGAACTGCGAGCATCATCGTCCTGGGAGAGCCTGAGTCGCCACTCGACGACAGCATGCGCCATGGATCGCTGGCAGATGGCGGCACCAGCACCATTCAGCGCGGCTATAAGTTCGCGCCCAGCGGTCATCTCGACCATTGGGAACGGCGGCTGTACCAGCATGCGGACCGTCTGTAATCCGTTCCTGTTCATTGTACAGATTATCACCCTACTACCGCCAGTTCGTGCCGGGTGCTCAGGAAGTTGTGGAACGACGCCTGCTGCGCATGACTGCGATCAAGGTTGTGCTGTGCTCAAGGTTGTGCTGTTCAAGGTTGTGCTCAAGGTTGTGTTATTGTGTCGATGTTCGTAAGAAGCAAAAGGTGATATTTTTTCCTGTTTCAGCGTCGGTGCCGCGGCTGCTTTTTATTGAATTTGGCAAAGAGTGATCTTATCGTAAACGCCTTCATTTTCCATTGTATACTGTTCCTTTTGTTTGTTTTTTTATTTTTTATTCGTGAAACAAGATTTTTTAAACAGTAAAAATTTTTCGATGTTTGTTTGTTTATCATAAAATGCGAAACCCTCATGCAAAGACTGCGCAGATTCGCGTCAGCAGTGTTACTGCATAATAATACGACAACTAATTCTTGGCTAAATTCAATTTCGTTGAAGACATCGATGCCTGGCGTAACAATTTTATTTATAGGACTACAAGAGGCATTTAGTAGCGTTCTCTTCCCGTCTACAAGATATCGAAATAAACTTTGTGATGCAAATAAACCTTGTGATATAGTGCAGAGCGGGATTAAAACATTCAGCATGTTTTGTGCAATTTCGCACCTACCAGCATATTGGCACCCTTTGTTTTAATACCAAAAACTTAGGGTGCTGTGGTGAACACCCTAAATGGCCATAAATACCAATCAGCACCCTTTTCGGCTGCTGTTGCACCTTTTTAAACGGCTGTTTACACCCTTTATTTTGAAGCACCCTTATGTTAGGCTGCCGGAGCTAAATTATGGTCCCTAAATGGTGCAAAAAGGGTTTTAAAATGTTGAATGCACCCTCACCCTTAAGGGTGCAAAAATGTTTAGTGTGTATTGCTTCGAAGAACATGTAAGGGAAATAATGTAATGAATGAGCTGGATCACGCGACGGAAATGGAATGCTCCTTTTGCAGACGAAAAAGAGACATTATGTTTACAGGCGTCAGAGGACAGATTTTAATCAACGACGAAAAGTTACACACTAAAACGTTAGACGAGAATCAGCTAAAGAGAACAACCCAAGTGGCCCGCTCCACTGCCCCCCAACTACAAGGTCCGCGAACGTCCCCGCATAAATGTTTCGAAAACAAAACACGCTCACGGTCGGTCGTATGAGGACGCGGGTGCCGACGTCGCCTTGGTTACGGTGCTTGCGTAGTCGGGGTTGCCTTCACAGGTTGCGACGCCGGAGAGAAGCTCAGCCGGGTCAGTGAAAGGGGTTAATCCCGCCTCGCGCCCGGTCACGTGCCGTTCGGCACGCCAAAGCCCGGTAGACGCTAGCACAGGCCTAGTCCGTGCTGTCTACGACGCCCAGGGTCTCGGCGGCTAGTCCCGAACAGTGGCGGAGGCTGGCGACGGCCTTGCCTCGCTGTGGGACGTAGACCGGATGTATTACGCAGGTTTCCACAGTGCCGTGACCCGTTCCATTCGCCTTGTCTCGTTCTGGCTCGGTCTCGCTCGCTCTGACTCTGCCCGTGCCTCGTGCCACACCTCCTCTTCCTCTACCTCAGCCGCACCCTCATGATCTTGGAAGCTTCTTTTTGGCGTAGAATGTGGGGCCATTCCCCTTAACGGATAGATTTTATCACATTACCCCCGGCTTAATAAAATTGTTAGGGTAAAATACTATTCTACAGTTCAAGGAAGAGTCCAAAGGAGTCCAACACACACAAAAGCACTGTCCTCACGGAAAATTTGTTTTGCGGAAGCATGGAAGTTGCGAAAGAACGTCAAAAGAAAATAATGCGGTAAGCTCCTACAGTAGGAGAGCTCTCGGCAGAATCAACGCAAAATTTTCTCGTACAATGGCAAGCAACAGTGCAAAACTGTGGACATGCTTAGCCTATTGTAGGTATTGTTAAAATAGGCTATTCCAGCTCTTTTGTTTTGGCAAAAGTCTGGAAGACAGGTTGCGAACGACTGTCCCTACTGTGGCCTCTACGAAAGGCCCCAAGGTTGGTGTCCGGGTTGTGTCTTCTTGAAAAAAAAAACGATTGGGCTTTGTGAGGCGTGCACAGCAATTGAGACGACGAAAACGTTGCATCAGGTGTTGAGCGCCGCCTCCTGAGATTCCTCCCTAGCAATCCTGTTTCTTTTTTAAATGCAAAGCATCTGTTAGTCGAACCTCCGTCGTCCAGCGTCCGCACCTCTCCCCCTACACTATAAAAAAAGAAATAGGTAGCGGCGCCCGGTTTCGATCCCACGACTCTCTAGCAGCAACGGGAGGTACGTGGCGCTCTTCCCACTGCGCTACAAAACCGGGACAGGAGCAAGTGCTACAAACGCGCCTTATGTCCTTGACTCCTTCAAACTACGTCAAGAAGCTACTGATACAACGAAGGCACGCGAAGCTGAGCGTCAACGGAAACGACGAACTGAAATCTTTACAAGAGGATGTTGGATTTCCCGTGGGAAAGCTGTGGCGGGAAGTGCCACGCGCCTTGCAGCTCAACCAAAGGTGAGGACGGAGAGAACGGGCAGCGGGGTAGGAGCGTGAGCACGCAATAAAGAAAGACGAGAACTAGGACGTGTTCGATCAGGTAACGCCGGTGTCGGTCTCTTCGCTGTTTCTACATTTCTTTACATTTCTCTGACTCTACATGGGAGTTCACACTACGTTCCCATTCGTGCTCCGATAAATGAAACAACATAACGGCAACACAATGGAACCTACACAGAACCACTATGATGCTTCGCATCGTCCTCATGGTTCCCCACGGGAAGATGGTGTAATTTTTTCTGGTTCCATAAGGTCAGGTAAAGGTCTGCCGATGGCTGCATAGTTCGGAATGAACATCTGGTAGCACCCAGTCAAGGTGAGAATGTACTGCAGGGCCTTCTTTGTTGGTCTTTAAACTCCATGATCTTCTCGAAGGTCCGTGAACGGGGTACTTCCCAGCTGCTCATGCCGTGGCGTAGGGAAGACGCATTCTTTTCCACGAGGTCGCACATGTCTTGTTTACAGACAGCAGCACCATGGGAGGGTAGCTGTAAACCAGGGGCAAGTCGTGGGGTTCCAGCCCTGCCTGTACATGTTCTCTTGCAGCAGTGGCGTGATCTCATGAAGCGTTTGACGTCCCCGCGAAAACCCGGCCAGTAAAACTCATCTAGGATGCGGTAGACGTTTTTCGCATGCACTGATGAATTTCATAGAAGCCTTTTCGTGCAAGTCAAAGAATTGGTTCTCTTTTTGACTTGGGCAGAACAACCTGTTTGAATCTTCTACCAGTTGAAACGTCGAAGTGACGATATAAGACGTCGCTGGTTTTGACGAAACGGTAGCTATAGCTGTTCTTTGATAAGACTGTTTGTGCAATCTTTCAGAAACAGCTTCTTAGCAAAGGATCGCTTTGCTGTTCTTGGGCAAGCTGTTCTCTTTCTGTGCCGGTGGTAGGAATCACAAGCGCTTTCCAGGGCTTGATGTTCGATGGCCTTTGCGACGGCCGACACCAAAACATGCTTGCTCGGATAGCTAAGCTCCTCTGTGATATCTTTTGCTAGTTTGAGTGAACGGCCATTGGGACATTTCCAGTGACGATCCCCATTGCCCACCGCTCTGACACCTGGAAGGTTCCCGAGCACAAGATCGTAGATCGGCCGCTGCATACAGGATAGGGTGATTTCACCTACGAAGTACGGAGTGTCGACATAGTTCCTCGCCTAGGCTAATTGAATTAAGGAGCCGTCTAGAAGCGATACACAGGTCGTTCTTCTGGTTAAACAACCGTCTTCAACCAACTCACGCCGAACGATGGTGGTATTGCTTCCAGTATCCACAAGGACTGTAGCAGGCTTCCCTGGAACTGGGCCTTCCACGACTGGCATGCCGTTCACGCAAAACACGTCCTTTCCAGTGACTTGACCGCGGTCGTGGGTGGAAGGAGACGCCTTTTCTCCGGGAAAAGTCTGCTGGCTGCACACCTGGCGATTTAGAGGAATGATGGTCAGCGCACAAGCAGCAAACTGCTCTTCTCCGTCTGGACCTCGGTGGCAGTCCTCTGGTTTGTGTCCGGTACACCCACAGGCACTGCATTTCAGTGTATCCCTTGCCGTGCTGCGGAAGTCCGATGCGCGGTGTCCCGGCCGGTTGCACAACAAGCATTTCGGAGGTTGATTCTTCTGCGCGTCTTGAGCATTCTTGAACGGTTTCTCCCCGTCATCTGGGCCTTTTTCGAGATTTGAGAGACTTTGAGCTTCAAGTAACCGGTCCGTATAGTCTGCCAAGTCATCCAGAGTTTTGCACTGGCGCTGTTTTAAAAAGACTACGAGCTTCTAATGGCAACAGTGGAGCAACTGCTCCGCAATGACGTGGTCGCGGATACCATGAAATGTTTTGTTATCCCTGCCGTTTCAATTCAATGATCAAAATAACCGGATATCCTAGCTGCTAGCTGCCCCCCTGTTCCCCATCCTCAGCTCGTGCTTTGCGAAACTTGTCCTCGTACCCTTGGGCAGAAAACTTAAACTGTTGCAGCAGAGCGTTCTAGACTTTAGCATAGTCTAACAACTCTGTTGCATTCATCCTGCCGATAACTTATAGTGCCTCCCCAGACAAGCATACTAATGGCAACCGCCGATTTTTTAGGGGCCAACTCTGACCCGTTACTACGTGCTCGAACCTTTGAAAATAGGCGTGCAAATCTTATCGCCTCTCTTCGAACAAGGGTAGCAACTTCTCTGAATTGATCACAAGCGTGTTTGGGCAAGCGCTACTCTCCCCAGTTACTACTGGAGTGTTTTGCGCCCCTTCCTGGATGCGCAGGTTAAGTTGGAGGAGCGCCAACTCTGTTTTCTTGGCTTCGTCATTAATTTCCGCTGCTTCTCTAAGGGCATCTCTCTCGGCTGCCCTCTGAGGAATCTCCTCCGCACACTTACTTTCAATCCACTCCCGAAGTTCGCGTCCCGACAATCCTAGCTGTGAACCTATCGTCATTACTTGTCCAAATCCATCTTCCAAATGTCAAATCACTCGTAAGCACACAGTATTCAACTGATTCCCGCAAATGTTAATGATACGATCCTGGCAGGCTCGTCACTTTTTGTAACGAATGGGCCGGATCACGCGACTGAAATAGAATGCTCCTTGTGCAGACGAGGAGGAGAAATTATATTTACAGGCGTCACAGGACAGATTTTAATCAACGACGAAAGGTTACACACTAAAACGTTAGACGAGAATTAGCTAAAGAGAACAACCCAAGTGGCCCACTCCACTGCCCCCAACTACAAGGTCCGCGAACGTCCCCGCATAAATGTTTCGAGAACAGAACACGCTCACGGTCGGTCGTATGAAAACCCGGGTGCCGACGTCGCCCTCGTAACGATGCTTGGGTAGTCGGGGTTGCCTTCAAAGTTTGCGACGCCGGAGAGAGGCTCAGCCGGGTTAGTCGAAGGGCTTGATCCCGCCTCGTGCCCGGTCTGCGCCGTTCGGCACGCCGGAGCCCGGTAGGCGCTATCGCAGGCCTAGTCCGTGCTGTCTACGACGCCCAGGGCCTTGGTGGCGACGCCCGAAACCATGGCGGAGTCTGGTGACGGCCATGCCTTTCTGTGGGACGAAGACCGGATGTATTACGCAGGTTTCCACAGTGCCTTGCCCGTACCATCCGCCTTGTCTGGTTCTGGCTTGGTCTCGCACGCTCTGACTCTGCCCGTGCCTCGTGCCACCTCCTTTTCCTCTACCTCAGAAGCTTCTTTTTGGCGTAGAATGTGGGGCCATTCCCCTTAACGGGTAGATTTCATCACAAATGGGTCGGGTGTTGTGTGCATTAACTCCACACATCAAACTACTGAGGCCAGTTTTCAGCTTACTAAATTCTTGCTTTACAAAAGTCTGCGCGTGGCTCTGTGCAGGGTTGTGAGTTAATGTAGACCACCTTGTATCACTTCCACGAAATTCTCAATGTACAGGCACTTTGTGGGGCTGTTTGGCCTTAATCTGAAAGGCTGACACTGCTGATTGGGCATCACGTTTCTTTTTACTTTACTTTATTTAATTTAAAAATTGTTCTGTTCCACAAGCAAATGTATGCGGGCTTGGCTGCGAGTTCATGTGCTGTTTCAACGAGTGTTTCTTTCCAGCAGTCGAATGCGAGATGTCTGCAATTATCAGTCATATGATGTTCTTAGTGCTAGTCGATATTCCTTATTTACGTTGTTTGAAGAGATTTGCGAATAAAAGACGCATAGTTGCATGGGAAATTTATGCCGTACAGTAGGCAGGCGAGTTTTTTTAGTAACTCCTGTGGTGTTGTTGTTGCTCATTTAGGTTTTCCTAACGTTGAACCCAGTCGTAGAGGCTAATGCACTCATATAAGTGAGGGAATGTGTGAATGTGGAGAGCTTGTTAGAATCGTCGAGCGGAAACGGACTGCTTTTTAACTTGGCCATACTTTGTTCGTTTGGCACAAATGTCTTAATCAGTGGCATTTCACATACCATATTACAGTTGCATCCTAAATAATGCTCCCCCATACATTTACGACCACATGCGATCCTTTCTGTTCGATTAGTATGCTGACAATAAAGGCGTTATTATTTCTTTTATTTGAACTATTTTAGATGTGCCTTTCGCAATTATGATCATTCTAACTATGCTTATGCTTTTGTGCGCTGTTCGCTGACTTTTGGTTATTGGCAGCATGTTCCTACGTAGCTGAATGGCAAGCCTTGCAGCATCCTCTCTACTTGCATTAAGTGGTGTGAATGCAATGCAGAGGGAGTTGGAACCCACGCGCAAACACAACTTTGGTAATGTGCCCATCTCTGTATTTCTACTACTCGAAATAAACATGTTTTACCTGGACGTTTTGCCTCAGGCTGTCTCTACTACCTCTATGCAGTGTAAGGCTGGTTGGGAAGCAGGAACAGTTAGAATAAGGTGCACGACGAAGTATAGCTCAAGACACGTCGATGCAAGCACAGTCAACTAGCAATAGCACCTGTAGGTACGCCACTTAGGCAATTGTCAATTCTACAGGGAGTGTTTTGAGCAGCACTGCAACAACAAGCCAACCAAACCAAAGGCATGAGGTGAACAATGCGCTTGTTTGGCAAATACAACTTCTATGGCTCGTTTCAGACTACTTTCTGTGTTTCTTTAAATAGTACAATGCACTGCATTTCAACAGCAAAGTATACTCAGTTAGAGGTGCACATGAACTGGAGTTGCTGCTAAGCAAATTCTCTCGCTACATATCGGTTGTCACATTTATTTTGAACTACAATGACTAAGGTTTGTGCATCGTCAGCCTTCGGCCTTTGTACTAGTATTGTCCTAGGTGACCATACATTCAACCTTGTGCAGTGTGTCTGGGGTACAATATGTTTTACCCGTACCGCCTGCCAGGTGATTTCACGAGTTGTCCAGAACAAACAAAGGGTCCATTCGATTTCACTGCATCAAGCGAACCAGTTTATGTGGTGCAGAACTTCGCCATTCATTTCAGTAGAGCTGATATTGGCACCCGAACTGCACCTTTAGAGTCACTGGCTGTGCATATGAGTGCAAGAAAAAGGCATGGCTTTGTCTGTACTCCCAGACAACATTCTGGACAAACAGACCAAGAGTGCGCACAAAGCAATCGCATCACTTACGACGCTGCCAGGAGAGGCTACCATAACCTCCCACGGTGCCTACCACCCCGCTCCCGCCCCCTCCGAGCAGACTGGCCACTCCAGCTACACCTTTACAAAAAAAGAATGCGGCAAGCGTTTGCAAGATGAAACTCCAATGGGCATCCTTGCACCTCTCAAGCCCTTCTTGCGTGCGGGCGAGCTACATGTACAATGAAGACTTCATGACGAGCCTCAATATCGAGCAACGCGTGGAAGAAATTGAAATACCAGAACAAGACGCGAGTGGCGTTGGAACACCCCAGGGGTCAATAATCTCGCCGCTACTCTTCTACATCGCAATTATCCCCGCGGCCGAAGCGGTTGCGGAAATCACGGGCGTCCGACCCACCGTCAATGCGGACGACATTACCCCATGGACGACCGGTGGTATAGACGCAAGCATCAAATGTGGGTCACGGCCATCGAGAACAGCCTGGAAGGGATGGGCTTGCACTGCACACCGCCCAATTAAGCCGGGCAAGAACCATCGCCTCCGAGAGAATGCGACCGCCTAGAACTAATCTCAAAGACGGGCCAACTATTCTCCGCAATGCAGGAGATCAAGGTGCTGGGCATGCTCATCAACAGCAAAAAGAGAAAGCTGGCAACCAAGACGGCAAGCACGATGCGACTGCTACACCGAGTGTCTTCCAAGAAGACGGGCATGCGTGAGGAAGCGTTGTCGAGACTGGTGCAGTCCTTCGAAATCAGCCATGTCATCTACACGGCCGCGTACCACAAGTGGACGCAGACCGAAAAGGCCAAAACCGACACCATGATGCGAAGGATGCACAAGTGAGCTCTGCGATTGAGCGAGTCAACCAGTACAAGAAGTATGCTGCAACTAGAATCCCACAACACGGTAGATGGGCTCATCGAGGCAAGTGGAGGCGCAGCGAGAGCGGCTATCATCAACCAAGAGAGGCAGAACCATTCTCGATGCACCGGGCCAAAGACACCGAACCACGGGAAGACAAGTGCAAGAACTCGATGCAGAAAGGCCAGCAAACATACGCGCGCGCCCCATATGGAAGACAGTACACCGAGAATGCAACCGAGAAAGGAGGAGGGCGAGACCCGTACATCGCCGAGCATCAAGGCGACGACCCGAGAACGAGATATGTCGACGCAGCGGACTACGCCCAAGGCAGATACGCCGCGGTCACGATCAACGCAACAACGGGAAGAATAGCCACGGCAGCGAGCGCAAGTTGTGAGAACGCCACGCAGGCCGAGGGAATCGCCTTTTCCCTGGCAATGACCGAAAACGACTGCGGCACAATATTGAGCCACTCCCAAGACGCTGTCAGAAACCTTGGAGAATGGACGCGTCAGCAGGAAATCAATCATGATCATGAAGAAGTCGGGTACTCCAGAACACCGCTGGGTGGAAATCAGGTGGATTCCGGCGCACGCGGCGAACGCTTGTCGCACGCACCGAGCCGCAACGAGACGGCGCACAGGGAAGAGCGCGCACTAACACACCGCGCCCCAGAGTGGAAAGCCGCCCCGAGAGGGAATGGTGGACAGAGACCAAAGATAGGGCCCGAGGCTACGGCGAAGCACTAGAGAACGCGCGACTGCCCAGGAGAGAATACTCCGTGCCGTCTGTCGCTGAGCCGTGAAGAGGCGACGATTTCCACAAGGCTACAGACGGCGTCGGTCACGTCACCGGCGGCAGTACACCGCATGTACCCAGAGAAGTACACAAGCAGCCTATGCGAGGTATGCAAAAAGGGGCCGGCCAACCGGTGGCACATCATGTGGGGACTGCGCCACCAACCCAGAAGGCGCCAGCTTCGAAGAGGACCCGGTACAACTACAGGAACACTTCGAATCCAGAGACAAGACGAAGCAAGAGTGATCCATCCAGCAGGTCTCGGCTGCACTTGAAAAGCAGGACTCCGTAAAGGGTCCATCTGCGGCTAGTAGGGTAGCGAAGAAGATGCGACGGCGTGCCGCGTCGGGACAGGTGTCCTAACAAACCACGCCGACAGCAGGATCGGTGCAAATAAATTCCTTTCCATCCCAGTCCAGTCAACCACACAATGAACATAAGCGGTGAGCCCCAGCAGGCTCTCACTTGCGCCGGTGCCCCCACTGTAATCGTGATGACATAGCAAATCTCTTTCACTTAATTTGGCTCTGTCTTATATTCGCCCGTTACCGTCGTCAGCTGCTAACTCTAGGTCCTGCACCTGTGACTGAACTGGAGCACGTTAGTCGTGTCCGTGACGACCCCGCTACTCTAGAAATTATAACCCAGTACGCCATTGAAAACGGTCAATACAAATTGGTGTAGCAGTCTGGCAGACTGTTTAGACTAAATACCCATCCACGACCAATGTCAATAGTGTGTACTGTGCATTTTGATGGCACTGACTGAGTGAACTGGGCATTTTGTGAATAGGACCACAAGACTAGAACTCTGTACATTGTGTGAATTGTTGCCTTTCCCTTTCTCCTCGCGCTCCTCATTCTCACTTCCCCACAGTGCCTCATGGACTCTTGTCTTTAATTAAGTGTGCCGCTCACTTCCCCGCTCCGTGCCTCTCCTTCACCAGCTTCTTTTCTGGTTTTATTTCATTATTTACTTTTCACGGCTCTACCTTCTTCAACGTTGTAAACGGGTCGTGGTCATCCCCTCTCTGTCCTTGTAGTTTTTCACTGTTTTGCTTCTCTTTCCTTCAATTCGTTCCTATTTCATTAGTTTCGACTTGATATTTGTTTTAACACTTTTTTCCCATATCTCTTCCCATACGGTGCCGGACAAACAAGCGTTATCAACTCCAGAATTCTAACGGCACATTCCATTTCATTAGGCGCTACCGTGGCTTGCGCAAAAAAGGTCGGGTTGACCTGCGATAGCTTTTCTCGAGTCAAATAAGGAAGCGTTGGCTCAATCGCTTGCACTGCTAGCAATGTAGCCTGGCCTGCAAGATGGATGCGTGAGAAGCAAGCGTTAGGACAGCGAGTGTTGATTCTCGATCGCTGGGGAGTGCGCGTGCGCGGCCACTTGGAGAAGAAAGAAGAAAGAAGCGCGGGGTTTTTTACGGGCGCTCTCGTGCTTAATCGGAAGAGGAAATAAAAGTGGAATGTGTTCCGAACGGTAGCGCGGCGTCGGGTCTTCTCGACGTAATATTCTGGTGCCGAAACCCGGGAGAAGACCGGCATCGTGTCCTGACCGATGGACAAGCTCCGCCGTCAGCGAGGCGCTCTCCGTGGTCGTCACGAGGCTGCTGCTGAAGGCAGCCACCGAGATCTACGAAAGCCCCTCGCCGTCTTTGCATGACCTGCAAGAGGCCATAGACCAGCTGGCAAGTAAAGAGCGCTCACTGAAAGAACTGGATGACAAGATCGGGGAAGCACTCGAAGGCGATGAGTTCGACCAGGATATTGCCGAAAAAAGCTCCGCCGGGAGGCGTCATAGAATATCAAGAAAACATGTCGTGCGATCAGTCGGCTGCGCTCGGCCTTGAATGAGCTGCAGGCGCCCATGAGAGCTTCCGGCGGAGGAACTGCAGGGGAAGCACCACCAGTTCAACCGCAGAGCGTT